>JAVTVY010030503.1:0-12668 GCA_036873755.1 Hanleya hanleyi | reverse complement strand
CGTGGAGAGGGTGACCAATGCCACGTTTTTCGTTACCGAACTGACCGACCACCCCATCGGATGAATGTATTCACCCATGCACTGATAGATACTCGGAATGCGCAAACAACTATTTGAGGATATGTTGCCACAACGGTATCCTGGCCTGCCCGACAGCGATTAGAACAAACGGATCAAAGCGAACATGGCCGAAGATGGAACTTTCTAAAATGGGGACTTCTGGTTGGACAAGAGCAGCCGAGAATTCATCTAACGGGCATGAACGAATATGACAGATACTGGAGGGGATAATAAAATGATTGGCCTGTCATCCTTGTTGTTGTTGTTCTCTCACCGGTCTAAATCATGGGCGTTAGCCCTACCTGGCATAGGGGGGGGGGGGGCGAAATCTCCGCCCTGCCAAACTTTCTGCGCTATCTCCAGAACGACAAAAAATAGAGAGCTGAAACTTCGTGACTTTATATTTTTTCGTATTGGGGTCATTTTGAGCCTATTCGCATGACCTGAAAAGCTGAAACTTCCTGATATTATAGTCTATAATATTGGGGTCAGTTTGAGCCTATTTGCATGACCCCCGAGGAAAGGATCATGGGTAAATTCAAGATGGCGGGCATGTGGGTCCAGAAAAGTGATGTTTTTGTCATATTTTTTCAAAATTTCTGCTTTCCTGTGATGAAAAGTGGGCAAAAACTATTTTATTTCACATCACATTAATATTCACTAATTTATCAAGCTGTTTTTGCGGAGAAATTGCATAAATAAAAAATTCGGAAAATCTGACCGAAAAAATCGATCAAAAAATGTCGTTTTGAAAATGATGTCACTGTGACGTCATCAAAGCGGTCATCTTGAATATTTTTACATTTTCTGTTGGAATTTGACTCAAGGGTATAGTGTGGTAAGTTTCAGCTCCCTAGCTCAAGGGTAAGACAGATAATTAGGGGGTCCATTTCGGTTCCCCACCCCAGGCCACGACAGGTCCCAAAAAGCCCAGGCATAGGATTAAGGCGTAACGACAGGCGTTGAGGGTTGTCACCGCATTTCGATGAATTAGTGTCAATTTCATGGACTATCTAGAAAATCAGAGCTTCAGGGCTAATTCACCAGGGCGTTGAAGCGTTAAGGTTGACGTTGGCAGGCGTTGATACAAGGTGACGCCTCACACGACGCATTCAGACCAGGGCTGTCCATCTCTACCCCAAACTTTTTCCTACACACCCCAAAATGCCCGCTTTCACTAATACTTCTACTGATGATGTCACCAATAATGTCACAGATGATGTGGACACTCCTCAAGTCGGAGTCTACACCCCGAGAGCTACAAAATGACATCCAACACGACGCATTCGGACCAAGGATGGTCCCTCTCTACTCAAAACACACCCCCGCGTACCCCCAAAATGACCACTTTACTTACTACACCCAAATGCGCATGCGCAGATTGACGCAACTTGCAATAAAAAGCACGCCTTTCTGACTCCAACTCACAAAAGCTTCACTTTGACATATCCCACGACTCATTTGGGCCAACAGTGGTCCATTTCTACCCCAAACACACCCCTACGCACCCCCAGAATGTCTGTTTCTATACTACGACCAGATTGTGCATGCGCAGAATAACGAAAACGGACGATGCATTAGTCCAGTCGGATGCACATCTACGAGGGCTTCAAAATAATACCTCATACGACACCATCGGACCATTAGGGGCTCACCTAGGCCAGTACACAAACGCGCAGTGACTTATTAAAACAAAATTCACCGCTTAGCTTCGGGACCCCGCCCATCGTGTTATACTTGACGATACGGGAAAAACAAGATCCCCCAACCCATATCGCAGTGTCCAGGAGTATATTTCCCAGTATGGACCTATCCACTGAGCTAGTATGGGCCAATTTACAGACCTACCCGGTACCTGGACTTTTCAAAAACAATTCACCGCTTATTTTCGAGACCCCTCCCATCCTGTTATACGTGGTGGGACGTGAACAACAAGATCCCATAACCCATACCGCAATGAACATATGCGACTTGCCCAGTATGGACCTATCCACATAGCCAGTAGGCCTATGGGCCTATCCAGTTTCAATTTTTGATTTTGAGAAACCGAAAACGAAAAACAAAAATTGAAAATTGACGGTCAAATTTCAATTTTTGATTTTGAGAAACCCAAAACAAAAAAACAAAAATTGAATTGTGCAAGGTTACACGGACTCAGATGGTTTGGACTGGAATGCCACAATACCTTTTCCTGAACCCCTAAAATCCCGAAGTATGAATAGATCAGCGGCTTCTTCAAAAATGTTAACAAAAAGGAGCCGTTTTCATACATCAGCACACAGATCTCCAAGACTGACATGAGCGGAAAGCTCCTTCTGTGTAACCGGTTTGAGTCCGTGTTCTTCATCAGGCGTTATGACCTCACAATACTTCAACCGTACAACCATTCCGAGGCGGACACCAGGGTCCTCCTGCATCTAGCACATGCCACGGAGGAGGGTCATACAACAGCCTATTTTCGCACGATGGACAGCGATGTCCGGTCTTTGAAGACCTATCGGAACTCTTGGTGGACTTCGGTACTGGAAAGAAATATTGTGACATTCAGTCCATACCGTTTGTTCCGATCTCGGTCCGTCAAATCCTTGGCGCTACCCCTCTTCCACAGCCTTACTGGGTGCGACCCGACTTCACAGTTTCTTGATAGCGCAAGCCAGAATGTATAGATACTAATAATCATTGGTATATTGTTGCTATAGCGGTCTTTGTATTGTATTTCGAACATTTAAATACACATAGCGGCGTAGCGGCATAGTTATAGCATTTTGTCAGCAGATGTCATCTCCCGACTATTTTAATATAAATTGTTCCTGAATAATCTTCGTTCGATTGTTCTTAGTGGTAACTGTTGATCTTTGACCTTTAACCTTTGACCCCCAAATGGGTTGACCTCAAATTTTCAAAATAAGACCAGAATCGGAGAATGCCACAAACCTCTATGGTATTATTTGTGGTTCAATTGGTGTTATACCTACAATTGACGTCTGGTTCGGATGACCTCTATCGCGACTCTCAAATGAAATATTGTCCCGAATCGCCAAAATAAGGCCAGATTCGGGTTACTCAACCCTGGAAACCAATAGAATGAGGCAGTTTATATATCTTGCCCCAAAACCACTGATAATGGCGAATTTGTCCCCAAAATGCCCTTTAGGGTGATCTTAAAGGGTTACCTTGACCTCAAATCGTTGAAATAAGATCACAATCAGATTCTCCGACCCCAAAAACCACTAAAAAGGTGCTATTATTCACATATCTAGCCCTTTTAGTTATTTAACTATAACCCGGGTGGCGACCATAATGAATTTCGCCGAATATGGCGGCCCTATGGAGCGCTCGTCTTGGCGCCCGTCAAAAATCGAAATAGTATGGTATGGGTGACATATGGGTCAAATTTGGTGCTTTTGGAAGAATGTGAACCAAACAATCGCTAACAGCCCATACTACTACGTGGTGAGACGTGAAAAACAAGATCCCACAACCCATATCGCAATGTCCAGGAGTAAAATGTCCAGTATAGACCTATCCACTGAGCAAGTATGGGCCACAATACAGACCTACCCGGTACCGGGATTTTTCGAAAAATTTCACCGCTCAGCTCCGGAACCATTCCCATCGTATTTTACGTGGTGAGACGAAGAAAACAAGACCCCACAACCCACAGTAAAATCCACAAACAATGACCAAGCTCATACTCCATACAGTCATTTTCCCCTATAGATGCAAATGTTCGAATCGTTCTCCTATTGTTGAGATAAAGTCCGTGTTCCGCATTTTATATTTTCGGAGACAAGTCCTCTTTTTACGTACACCCACCCATGACTTGATAGGCAGGCCTGATAAGCCAGAGACCGATATTAGCCCTTTTGGAACTTATTTTATTTTAGGGATAAAATCCGTGTTCCGCTTTTCATATTTTTGGGGCAAATTACAAGCGTCTAGTCCGTCATTCATAATCCAGCCGTCGTCCATTAGAGAATATCCGCGTCCATAATCCAAAGACCTATTACATATTCCATATAACAGTATTAGCACCAAATTCAAAAATACAATCATTGCATACATAAATATAGGCTTGTTTCCTGCAAGAGAGAAGCGATCAACAGTTTTCAATGATGCCGGCAAGACATCATGATGTTCCAAAAATATCAAATCCGTATCGCTGATCAGTATTCTTAATCCATAATATTCGTTGTAAAGTCGTCATCTAAAGAATGATGTAGCTCAGTCACGCTTTGATTGTGACTGTTCATATGAGTACCATGAGGATCTTGAAGTACATGGGTTCATACGGCCCCTAGCCCCGGGTTAAGCGGAATTAGACACAAGTTACGAAACGTAGCGCCATAGTAGCGCCGTAGCGCCTCAATTTGCATGCATCCACCCATGACTTGATCACCCCGGTTGACTAGGGGCTCCTCTCGCCCCCAAAATGTCCCGAAGATTGGAGAAGATTGCAGGAGAATTTCCCCCCGCCCCCACGTATTTGGGATTACATTCTGTCCGCCGAGGCTTTTTCCCCGCAACCGCATCATCGCCAGACCGCATCACCGACGAGGAATACATGCCCCAAAGGCCACGTGACCGGAAGTCCCGGAACTATAGTGACCTTGTCCTCTTGATCACGTGATCTCCCGGTGATCTCCCCAAAAATGACGAAAGGTCAAGATGACTGTATCCGTCCTTTACATACTACTTATGTCTTCACGTTGTGCACGTTTAGGCGCAGCCTCTATACACAATTAGGCGCATTTCCACAGTTAGACGCAAATTTTTTACACGATTAGGCGCAACGCATAATTAGGCGCAAAATGATTTCCACGATTAGGCGCAGTTCCACAATTAAGAGCATATTTCTCACACGAATAGGCGCATTTCCACAATTAGGAGCAAATCTCCTACACGATTAGGCGCAGTTCCACAATTAGGAGCAATTTTCTACAAGATTAGGCGCAACGCAAAATTAGGCGCAAGATCGTTCAAATGATTAGGAGCAGTTACATGATTAGACGCAACCTCCTTACACGATTAGGCGCATTTATACAAATAGGCGCAAATTCCGTACACGATTAGGCGCAGTTCCACAATCAAGCGCAAATTTCGTACACGATTAGGCGCAGTTCCACCATTAACCGCAAATTGCCTACACGATTAGGCGCAACACGTTATTAGGCGCAATTTCGTTACACGATTTGGCGCTGACACGATTAGGCGCAAATACACGATTAGGCCCCCCCCCCCACACACCCTGCATACCAAACGGATGCTCCAACTTCCGCCGGAGGGTCAACTTCCGCCGGAGGGAAATTTCAAATTTGAGAAGCTAAGTAAGTTCAGATTTTTCATTTTTTGGTAGTTTTCACGTACTTAGTACTCGAAAATATAATGAGAAGATGTTCTCAAGGGAACGTGTTAGGAATTCGTGTGAAATTTTCAACTCGTCCTTGTATTATTTTTTAATTACAATTCATTTTATCTGACATTAAGAGCTATTTTGCAGCATAACAGTGATTAGATGCTTAAAAAATCATCTATTTGTGTATCATCCGCCAAATAAGTTATAGATATATGAAGAGTAGTTCCTTAACAGCAGGCTGATAGCTTGTAGTTTCAAATAGTTCAATCTACTTCGGTCACTGTTAGTTTTTCTAGCTCATGCATGTTCGTATATGACACAAATACCGCCGGTAAACTCATTTCCGCAGTATTATGGTAAGCTAATTATCCATTAGTCCTACTTATTTACATTAATGTACCCCCTTCTGATCAAAACCATGCAAACATCCTTATTTTAGTTATGACAGTGACACTTCACTCAGACACCCGCCGTGAAGTCATCCACACAGGTGTGAACAAGTTTTAGCAGGTTTTTAAAGTTTAAATTGGACTTTAAACCGACTTGATGAAAAAAACTTAGTGTAATAGTTATCCAGAATAAACATGAATTCGAGTAGGTCTCATTAGACAGATGAAAATGTATTTGACAATAGAATTCAAGCAAAAAATAGGGATTAATTCATCAGTTGTATAGCTGGACACATTTTGCCCGATTTCTAGCCTTTCATTTTTGTACAAAATCCGAAATTCAAACGTTTATTTCTCGAAAAGTATCCATGCTACGCTTTTGAAATTTGGCATGTTTGTTACTTATAAGGTGATCTAGAAAACCTTATCTCACTTTTTGTAAGGTCGGCTTCGTTTTTTAATTATCCAACTTTTAAGACAAACGACAGTAAAAAAGTACATTTTTTTCAATTTATTTTAGTAAAATAGTTATAAAAACAAAACCAGGCAAAAAAAAAAAAAAAAAATGAGATAAAGTTTAATAGTTCGAATTGTCTCCTACCAAGGTATACCATCAAAGTTGAAACAAGACCAACAGTTTTCATGACATTTCAATTGAAAAATGGACGCTACTGTTTTCATTTTAATTTGTTAAAATTGAAATATTTTCTACACAGTAGCAGCGTCAGTTGTACAAACCATATAGTTGGAATCCCTACGATGTATACTTTCATAAAATATATAGTTTATTATGGTTATGTTGTATATTTATTGATACCGACGACAAATGGTCATGGGGGTGCAAAAACTGCCTCTAAAGGGACAGCTATCCTTAAAGCATCATTAAAGCTCCGGCAATCTTCAGGGGCAAGAGGGGTCCCTAGTGGACCGATTGGGTCGAGTGAGGTATCAAAGTGAAGCATTTGTGAAGGGACATCTGATGTGCTGGGTGTGAGGTTGAAATATCGGAATTCTGCGCATGCGCGGTGGCCAAAGGGTATGAAAATAGACGTTTTGGAGCTAGGGGAGCCACTGATGGTCCAATGGGGTCATATGAGGTATCAATGTGAAGCATTCGTGAAGGGGCATCTGACTGGACTAGCGGCTCGGGCGCTATCCTTAAAGCACCATTAAGCGTTTCTGAACAAGAAGTATCGTAATAGATAAAATTTCTGAGTTTATTGAGTTGTTTAAACTACACGATTTATGGAAAAATTAGGTAATAAAGCTAGGTGGCAACTCACTAGGTTAGCGTTACACTATGATGAAGATCAAAGCAGTGACGCGAACAATGTGAAAAGACAATAATAACATAATGACTGAAAATAACCACGGCATGTGCAAGAAACCCAGACGCGGGCGTGGCGTGCACACGCACTGACATTCCGGCTCACGTACGGCTCTCCAACCGGTCCAAATTTAGCATTGTTCGAGATGGGAGGTCCGATTATAAACTGCTCTTTCTGAATAAATATAGGTTCCCCCAAACGGATTTACCCCTACAAAGTATATCACCTTCCCTATGCTACAAATTAATGTAATTTATGATTTTATTTGGCGGATCTAAATTCGATTTAACCGAAGTAGTAGTGTGAATCTCTTCTCCATGTTAAAAGAATGGGAGAATGCCTTGACCGACAGCATGGGTCTACAAAAACCGATTGATTTCACCCTATTGCATTACCAATGAAACATTTATTTACCCCTCACCAGAAAGACAAATGTGTACCTGAAAAATTCATGTAATTGTATTTGTGAATAAATATGAGAATTTACGTAAAACACTTTTGAAAGAGAGCGAAATTCAACTTTTTAGCGGAGTCACGGTCGGCTGAACACCTACGGTTGTGTCTGATTGGACGAAAGTGAATATGCTGGACAGCGGCCTGAAGTTAACATTTGGTCAGCGTATAGCGTGTGCGAGTTTAGTCTCATTGATTTATGACTGGCTTTCTTTGGTAGGCCTTATGTTTAGAACGGATCCAGGCGATGATAGGGCCCAACTATCGTGATTCAAGCGAGATTTAGGCCTCAGACCATGAATGACAAGGAGTTGTGTGTTTAACTCCGTGGATTTAGTTTACAGACGTTCCCCACCTTTGCTGATGCGCACAACGTCGCGCATGTATTTATAGCGCGAATGCCAAATGACGTTGCATTAGGTAGTCTTCCTTCGATCACGCTGATAACAGCACACGCCATAGCAACGTCAATTGATTTCCGGCCACTTTTAGAGGAAATCTGCGTCAAACGATGTTACAAGTCAAACGAGTTCGGTGACCCCATTATTGGATGGGAATAATTAGCTATAGGCTCTAACAGTCAGACAATTCCATGAGCAAATTATCATTGAATTCAGATGGAAACGGTCCAGTCTGAAAGACAAAGACCACGTGAACATGAGCAGCGCACATTGATATTCGGTGGTGTGTGACAATTTTTGGAGCAAAATCGTACAATTTAAATTTCATCATTATTTTTTTACAAATTAGACAAAAAAGCCCCATAGGTGGAATCATGAGCTTGAAAGTGAGTTCGATGACTTGGTAATTTTTTTCTTGAAATGAATTTGTATATTTCCAAGGTACATCCGTGCAAAATTTGGTGAAATTCTGATGATGATTTCTTAGGGTGAGGAACGTCCTTTTATTGGGCCTAAAGATTGTGGTTCAAGCCAGATTTAGATCTCAGACCATACACTGCGAAAAAAAATTGTATTGAAGCCATTTTAGCACTAAAATTGTGTTTAAAATAACACAAATTGTGTAAGAATGAACACTAATTTGTATTGAACTCAAATGGCTACAACACAAAATGTTTTGTGTTGAAATCAACATGGTTTTGTGTTTAACTTAATATGTCAACACAAAACATTTTGTGCTGTAGCCATTTTAGCACAAAATTGTGTTAAAACAACACAATATTTTTCGCAGTGTAAATGGTGTGTTTACCTCAGTGGACTTAAAATAGTATCTTTTTCATTCGTTCGATGGATTCAGTATTGAGTGAGGACGGTACATTTCTAGTAAACACTGCCCTTTAGCGTTTAGGTAGTCGAGGGTGGCCACCCTTAATAGGTTAGTCTAGCCTTGGCAGGGCCTCCAAATGTAGCTTAGCTACTGTTAGGAGTAGGTTAGCCTGGCTTAAGTAGGGTCTCCAAACGTAATCTGCCTCCGGGAGTTATTGCCCCTGAGGGCGCTGCATGAAAACCAGCCAATCAGGGACGAGGAAACATAAGTCCCCGGGAGATTCGGGTTGGCAAAGGGACTCTTGCGGCGGATCTCAAGGTTGTAGGACGTAGCACCGGGGAGCAACTAGGAATCATATTCAACAGGTAAGGCCCTGTTCCGTGCCGGTACTATACTATAGCGAGGAAGTTACTTTAATGGAGTCAGAAGTTTAAATAATCAGTTCAAATTGCTCCGTTTGTAGACAAATTTGGTCTGGTTGGCGACACTGGCGTAGTTTTGCCTTCCTGGTCGGCCATTTTGCACGTACGTTGAAATTTTCCTGACAAAATTGGGTGAGGTTCTTTCTTTGGCTGGGTTTATATGTATACTGTAATAAATAAGGAGTATATTGAGAACTCCTGTGACTTTTAGTGTCGCTGAGAGACTATAATTATAACCGTGACATTTTTTATTTCGTGCAGTTTGCGACTCGGTCGGCAGCCATTTTTTCACGGGATTTTCCTCGCGTCTATTGACGTGTCGAATTGTATCGTGGAACTTTGGTTGCTTCTTTGGTTGACTGTTTCGTTGATTTCACGAAATTGAATAAAGGGTTTATTGGATATTCTATTACATTATACCGTCGTCGATAAAATATTATCGGACGGTTTTCATTGTTCAATTTTCGTCACGATAAAATATTGATAAATTGTCGACGTGTTATAACATTTTGGACCTCCGTTAGTCTAACGTTGGCAAATTCTTCCCTGTGGGGTTTATTCGCGGACATAATTAGTTCAATGAGGTGACTTCAACAAGTTTTGTTCATTTTGAGCTTCGTTTGTCGCGTAGTGAACGATAGGGTATAATTTTTGTCAACTTACGGGAGTGACGGAGTTGTCTCCCTTACGTTGTGATTTCGACTTGGGTATCGATTTACCGGTGCGGGACACGGCCTGCCTGTTGGATTACTTTAGCATTGCACCATAGCTTAGTTAGATTTTGTGAAATTCTTAATTTTTTTTTCTCATTTGTGATTTTGGTTGATAGAATTGATAGGGAGATAGGGGTAGGGAAAGTGGAGATATTCGGTTTGCAAATTAATTTAGTTTATTGGTGCAATTGTTGAAGGCTGTAAGGGTCATTTTTGATTTATTTATTTTTCTATATTGATTCATTGAGTATCTTACATTATTTTGTTGAATGAATTGTCCATGTGTATTGTCTTTGTCTGCATGACCCATGTCCATGTGTCTTGTCTGTGTCTATACCGTTCGTGTTCCCTTGTCCATGTCTATTGTCTTGATAATTCAATAAAAACCGAGTTATTTCCTAATTTTTTTTTATTGTGTTGTCGTTTGCGTTTAGTTATTGGGGGTTAGGTGTAGGGATAGGCTAGGTTTGGGAAAGTTTTTCTGAATATATGAGCGGAGGATATTGTCCCCTGCTCGTATGTTGTATGGTTACATTCTGAACCATATAAATACCTACTGCACCCATTATAGGATGTAAATTTTCCGTTTAATTGGATTGGATTGAATTTCGGATTGAGTTGTTGTTGTAGGTTTATGTCCACTCGGTTTTTCGCGAGAATCGATTGGACGCAATCTACATGTGGAATTTATTTCTGATTTCAACCATTTCTAAACTCAATGGACACTTAGGTGAAAGAGTCACTCGAGTGTTATTCATCTAAATTTTACATTGTAAAAGTTTGGCTGTCTTACACTAGCAGTTGATGTTTACCCTATCAATACATGAATTGCTGGTGTTTATTCTAATTTGGTGAGTTACAAGGCTGAATTTATTTCAGATTCTGTGGTGAACATTTTACACTGGGAGACTTGATGGTGTTCTCAAGCGTTGAGTGTTCAGTGTTGCTGAAATACTCAGGATTTATTGAATAATAAATTTTGAGTGTGAAATATTTTGGTAAGTTTGAGTGGTGTTAGCAAATTTGTGCCATATCCAATCAGATATTGATCTGGTGTGTGTGGTTCATTGTTTGGTGTTGATTGTAACACAAACTCTGATTGTGTTTTGAGATTTCAGTGTTGACATATCAACATTGCACTCAATTTGATTGTGATCTGGTGGTGTTAAGAGGCACCATCTGATTTTGATTGAGTGTTTATTCAAACACTCGTTCTGGTATTTATTTCGAAAAAAAATAAATAATAAATTAGTTTTTTTTTGTTTTCTCTTTGAGTGTTGACATATTGGCACTACACTCAATCACATTGTGGTCTTGTGGTGTCAGGTGGCACCATCTGACTTTTGTTCGGTGATTGGTGTTTATTAAAACACAAACTCTTGTGTTTACTTTGAAAAAAAAAATAAAATAAAATAAAAACAATTGGTGTGGCATCAACACTGCACCCGATTAGAGTGTAGTCGGGTATTGTTGGGCAACACCAGTTGATTTTGGGAACATTTGAAGGGCATTCATTAAATAGTCAACCATAATGGAGTTGATTGCAAAATACCAATTTGGTGAATTTTGATCCTATTTATTTTGGGAAATAGATTTTGATCATTGATAATTAGGTCTCATTTGGTATTGATTGACACCATTTGATGATTGTTTAGTATTCAACACCCGTACTATTGAGCTATTACGCTTTAACTGGGCTGCTAGTGACTGCAGTTATTTTGTATATTATTTGACCTAGTTTTTGGACTTCATCAAAATTCACGGTAGTTCGCTAAACTATTACCTTGTAGCTATTGCATAAGGGATTGGCTAGTGCTTACTGTGAATGAGGGTGGGGTGTATTCTTGATTATTTTGCATAGAATTTGTGATTTATTATTATCATAAATTTTCTGTAGTTCTATTTTGGACTTTGCCAAAATTCATCATTAGGTTTTTGCTATAGCTGGGTGGCTTTTGTTTGATACATTAGCTAGTCTTGTGTAGTTAACTTGTTAAATAAGCCGTGATGGATATGCACCCCATGTGATCATCTTTGGTGAGTATTTCAGCAGTTCACCAGACCAGATTGTGTTTTGGTAAGTTGCGTGGTAAGTGGGTTGTTTGGATCAGTGAGTGTAGTTCACTGCTCCTTTTCACGCGCCGCTGCTTTATCTTGACGCTGCGTGTAATTCATATTCATTTTCGAATATGTCGGATTACACAATTGACGTGTCAACTGCTACGGTTGATGAGATACAGACCATAGAGGGTATTGGTAAAGTAAAAGCCGAAGCAATTGTGAAATGTCGGTCTGGGGGCCAGCCTATTAACTTTAGAGATTTCATGCGCGCAACGCGTTTCTCTGCTTCACATATTGTGGCCATATTACGGGCTTCAGTTATTTCAGGGGTAAATATAGAGGGTCCAGAGTATGTCTCGGCCCTGATGGATACTCAGGAGCAGCGAAATAATTTGGCAGTTGAACTTCAGATTCGGGAAATTAGGTCTGAAATGGACAATTTAGTTAGGGATGTTAGAGAGCAGTTTAACTCGCTAAATACAAGAGTGGAACAAAATTTGGATCACTACGGAAATCGTGTTGGTCAGGTTGAGGAAGCAGTAGACGTGATTAAGGAGGAAATAGGTACACATGGGGTTCAGTTAACTGAGCATGGTAACCAATTGACTGGATTGACATCTCAAGTGGGCGAAATACATACTCAAGTGAGGGGGATGGAT
>JAVTVY010030502.1:0-13456 GCA_036873755.1 Hanleya hanleyi | reverse complement strand
AGCTAAATTGCGTAGATTCGCAAAACATGTTTGCAGTTTTTGATTTGAGAAAGGGGCAATATATTGTCTAATTAGAAAAGTTATAATCTCAGCTAAATTGCGTTGATTCGCAAAACGTGTTTCCAGTTGTTGATTTGAGAAAGAGAATATTTTGTCTAATTAGAAAAGTTATAATCTCTGCTAAATTGCATAGATTCGCAGTTGATAATCTCAGCTAAGTAGCGTAGATTCGCAAAACATGTTTGCTGTTTTTGATTTCAGAAAGAGAGAATATATTGTCTAATTAGAACAGCTATAATCTCAGCTAAATTGCGTAGATTCGCACTTGATAATCTCAGCTAAATTGCGTAGATTCGCAAAACTTGTTTGTAGTTTTTATTTGAGAAAGGGGCAATATATTGTCTAATTAGAAAAGTTATAATCTCAGCTAAATACCGTAGATTCGCACTTGATAATCTCAGCTAAATAGCGTAGATTCGCAAAACATGTTTGCAGTTTTTGATTTGAGAAAGGGACAATATATTGTCTAATTAGAAAAGTTATAATCTCAGCTAAATTGCGTAGATTCGCAAAACGTGTTTCCAGTTGTGGATTTGAGGAAGAGAATATTTTGTCTAATTAGAAAAGTTATAATCTCAGCTAAATTGCGTAGATTCGCAGTTGATAATCTCAGCTAAATAGCGTAGATTCGCAAAACATGTTTGCCGATTTTGATTTGAGAAAGAGAGAATATATTGTCTAATTAGAAAAGTTATAATCTCAGCTAAATTGCGTAGATTCGCACTTGATAATCTCATCTAAATAGCGTAGTTTCGCAAAACATGTTTCCAGTTTTTGATTTGAGAAAGAGAGAATATATTGTCTAATTAGAAAAGTTATAATCTCAGCTAAATTGCGTAGATTCGCAGTTGATAATCTCAGCTAAGTAGCGTAGAGTCGCAAAACTTGATAATCTCAGCTAAATAGCGTAGATTCGCAAAACATTTTGCAGTTTTTGATTTGAGAAAGGGGCAATATATTGTCTAATTAGAAAAGTTATAATCTCAGCTAAATTGCGTTGATTCGCAAAACGTGTTTCCATTTGTTGATTTGAGAAAGAGAATATTTTGTCGAATTAGAAAAGTTATAATCTCTGCTAAATTGCATAGATTCGCAGTTGATAATCTCAGCTAAGTAGCGTAGATTCGCAAAACATGTTTGCTGTTTTTGATTTCAGAAAGAGAGAATATATTGTCTAATTAGAAGAGCTATAATCTCAGCTAAATTGCGTAGATTCGCACTTGATAATCTCAGCTAAATTGCGTAGATTCGCAAAACTTGTTTGTAGTTTTTATTTGAGAAAGGGGCAATATATTGTCTAATTAGAAAAGTTATAATCTCAGCTAAATACCATAAATTCGCACTTGATAATCTCAGCTAAATAGCGTAGATTCGCAAAACATGTTTGCAGTTTTTGATTTGAGAAAGGGGCAATATATTGTCTAATTAGAAAAGTTATAATCTCAGCTAAATTGCGTAGATTCGCAAAACGTGTTTCCAGTTGTGGATTTGAGGAAGAGAATATTTTGTCTAATTAGAAAAGTTATAATCTCAGCTAAATTGCGTAGATTCGCAGTTGATAATCTCATCTAAATAGCGTAGTTTCGCAAAACATGTTTCCATTTTTTTATTTGAGAAAGAGAGAATATATTGTCTAATTAGAAAAGTTATAATCTCAGCTAAATTGCGTAGATTCGCAGTTGATAATCTCAGCTAAGTAGCGTAGAGTCGTAAAACTTGATAATCTCAGCTAAATAGCGTAGATTCGCAAAACATTTTGCAGTTTTTGATTTGAGAAAGGGGCAATATATTGTCTAATTAGAAAACTTATAATCTCAGCTAAATTGCGTAGATTCGCAAAATGTGTTTCCAGTTGTTGATTTGAGGAAGGGAATATTTTGTCTAATTAGAAAAGTTATAATCTCTGCTAAATTGCGTAGATTCGCAGTTGATAACCTCAGCTAAGTAGCGTAGATTCGCAAAACATCTTTCCAGTTTTGATTTGAGAAAGAGAGAATATATTGTCTAATTAGAAAAGTTATAATCTCAGCTAAATTGAGTAGATTCGCACTTGATAATCTCAGCTAAATAGAGTAGATTCGCAAAACATGTTTGCAGTTTTTGATTTCAGAAAGAGGCAATATATTGTCTAATTAGAAGAACTATAATCTCAGCTAAATTGCGTAGATTCGCACTTGATAATCTCAGCTAAATTGCGTAGATTCGCAATACTTGTTTGCAGTTTTTATTTGAGAAAGGGACAATATATTGTCTAATTCGAAAAGTTATAATCTAAGCTAAATAGCGTAGATTCGCACTTGATAATCTCAGCTGAATAGGGTAGATTCGCAAAACATGTCTGCAATTTTTGATTTGAGAAAGAGAGAATATATTGTCTAATTAGAAAAGTTATAATCTCAGCTAAATTGCGTAGATTCGCACTTAATAATCTCAGCTAAATAGCGTAGATTCGCAAAACATGTTTCCAATTTTTGATTTGGGAGAGAGACAATATATTGTCTAATTAGAAAAGTTATAATCTCAGCTAAATTGCGTAGATTCGCACTTAATAATCTCAGCTAAATAGCGTAGATCCGTACATTTGTTAAACCAAGAAATGCTATAGAATGAATGGGGGCTGTAAAAGGATGCATTGCCCCGGTTAGATTTTAAGTTCGTATTAGATAATATATGAACTGTTTCGCAAATGAAAGATAGGAAAATTTTATGCCACCTAGGCAATAAATAATATGAAATGCGATTGTATGCAATTTAGCTGATATAACTTGCCAATTATAAAAAATATTTTGCTGATCCGGGAAAATGAACACCGGGCGTTTTACGAATGGGCGATGTCATCTAATGTTTAATGTTGAAATACAAGTGTATAGCATAGAGTGACTGGGAAATATTAGCGCTAGATATCGAGAGAGCAGTGTAAATGCCTGTTTTTGTTCAAGCACGGCATGCTGAACAGTCACTCCACCAACTCTTTAATAATTTCTAATGAAAATGATCAGAATAATCGCGGTTCCCCATATATATTTCTTGCAGTCAATGTAAATTCAAACGTATTTTGATTGTTTCAAATAATAGAACGAATATGCGATTCCGATCCGGTAAATAAGACGTTTTATGGACCAGAGAAGACCAATATTTTTGGGCATTCGGCCTCGGTGAATGTTTTCTCTGGTCCTTAAAACGAGTCGTATTGTGGAATACTGCAATGGTTTACCCAGTAATGATAACGAAAGCGTTCTTGTCGGCTGCAAAGCGAAGAACAAAGTCGACAGATTCTACAATAGAACTACCGGTATTCTGTCAATAGTCAGATCATGTGGTCACATTGTTGACTTTTCAGAAATGTACACCTGTCAATCATGTAGCCAAGTATTTGCCTTTGTTCTACGCACATGCACTGATGATGACAATAACATATGGTACATCGGATACGATAGAGCTTGCGAGTTTGTGCCATTTCTGGAAAATCTGTCAAAGAATGGTAATCATGGAGCAAAATATCTTCTAAGCGACCGGGATTATGTGTTAGATTTATTCCACTGTCTTAAACACAAAAAGAAAACATGCATGCCACTGGGAAACAACCCTTGCTGCAGATTTCACCCGAAGTTGGGGAAATTCAGTGAAATACACGGAGTGAACACACAGTGTGCAGAACAATCATTCAAATGGCTGTGACAGTTCAAGCATAACGTCAGAAGAATGACTGAGTTTAAATTTCGATTTTTCCTTTGGTGCGTTGTCGGGAAAAGAAATGCATATTTAGAAAGAAGTAAATAAAATGTAGCGCTACTGAGAAATGGAGGAAAGTGGTATGGAGGAGAAGTCATATATGCTGAAGAACCTGACATAAAAGGGACTAAAGTAGTTGTAGTATTTTAGACCGTGTTTTTCTTGCTTTGAGGGAGTTCTTATCGTTGTATTCTTCATCTTTTAAGTTTGCTAGCAACGAGGAGTGTATTTTAACTTTGCCCTATCTGTTAACCCTCGAGACAACAGCATAGATGCGCATAAAAGTTGTCGATTTTTGATTTCAAAACATCCAATATACTAATTAGAAAGGTGGTACACTCAATATTTCAACATGTTTTCATGATTGAACATATTTACATGTAAAAAGTTCATCCGTATTCATAGATATGCTATGGTGAATACCATTTAGGAGGTAGAGAGCGTTTATAACATACCATTTGGTGGGAAGCGTTGTGAACACAGCTCGCAGGTTATCGTTTTTCTCTTTTTGTAAGTTATAATATAAATCTAACTAAATTCCGTACATTTGTTAAACCAAGAAATGCTATAGAATGAATGGGGGCTGTAAAAGGATGCATTGCCCCGGTTAGATTTTAAGTTCGTATTAGATAAGGATGCATTGCCCTGGTTAGATTTTAAGTTCGTATTAGACAATATATGAACTGTTTCACAAATGAAAGATAGGAGAATTTTATGCTACCTAGGCGATAATATGAAATGCGATTGTACGCAATTTAGCTGATATAACTTGCCAATTATAGAAAATATTTTGCTGATCCAGAGAAATGAACACCGGACGTTTTACGAATGGGCACGGAGGAAACCAATATTCTTGGGCATTCGGCCTCGGTGAATGTTTTCTCTGGTCATTAAAACATCGTATTCACCTCGTTTATAACATACCGTTTGGCGTGAAGCGTTATGAAGGGGAATTGCGTAGATTGGCATGTGATTAATCCCACCTGTAGATGATTCTCAGAAACGCATACATTCGTTAAACCAAGAAATGCTATAGAATTAATGGAGAATGTAAAACGATGCATTGCGCAAATTAGCTTAGATTTTAAGTGTTATTAGATAATATAATAGCGGTTTCACAAATGAAACCTGTGATTGTGTATGCTATCTAGGTGATATTATGGAATGAGAATGTATGCAATTTAGCTGCTAGGCTGTCTGTTCTCTGACCCGTGATTTCAGCCGAGTAGCAACCTGGGAGTCTATTTTCAGTTTGCCCGATCTTTTAACGTGGGAGATTATCTTCAACCAGTGATATGGTGGAAAAGTTCATATATGCTGAAGAACCTCACATAGATGTGAATAAATTATTTGTAGTATTTTAGACCGTGTTTTTCTCGCTTTTAATGAGTTCTTATCACATAAAATGGAATAAAATATTTGTAGTATTTTAAACCGTGTTTTTCTTGCTTTTGAGGAATTCTTGTATTCTGCATCTTTGGAGTTTGCTAAGCCTGTCTGTAAAGTGACCCGTGACTTCAGCCGAGTAGCAACCGAGGAGTGTATTTTCACTTTGCCCTGTCTCTTAACCTTGGAGAAGATAGCAATAGCGCAGAAGAGTTTTCGATATTTGATTTGAAAACCTCCAATATTGTAGCTAATTACAAATGTGGTAGATTCAATATTTCAACATGTAATATACCTTTTTCAAGATTGAATATATTTACAAAGTCCATCCGTATTTAAAAAAAATATGATGGTGAATACCATTTAGAAATTTAGAAGATAATCTCAAGTGCGAATCTACGCTATTTAGCTTAGATTATAACTTGCTAATTAGACAATATATTGCCCGTTTCTCAGATCAAAAGTCCGAAAATTGTTTTGCGAATCTATGCTACATAGTTGAGATTATCAAGTGCGAATCTACGCTATTTAGCTGAGATTATAACTTTTCTAATTAGACAATATATTGCTGGTCCAGGAAATTTAACGGGCGCTTTTATTTCATTTTAGAAAAGATTAACCCGTACTTCTGCTGTGACTGATTGAAATCGGCATCACCATTTTATTCATTATACTACAATGATCGTTATCAGTACGGATTAAATACTATCAACAAGTTTGTTATACCTGTCATTGATAATCCAGGTAAGTATATCATTTTCGTCGAGCTATTTTATCCACTGTACAACAAATGTGCCTACACATTAACAATATGTTAACCAGATATCAAATTCAAAAATACATACATGAATACATGAACTCAAACGAACCGACTGGTTGAACGTGTATTCATTTTAACCCAGGTGGGGTTATGGTTTACCCCATGTTAATGGACAAAAACAAAAATCCTCCAAAACAATCTACTTGGTCTGATTTTTTAATTGTTTAAGAATATATGCACTGTGAGAAGAAATCATATCGTATGAAATAAAACTACAATCATCCGTCAGTCTGTAATGCAATCGGAAATAATGGTATAAGTGTGTTCTTCTTTTTTAGTTTTTCTGTGATAAGTTTCGCTGTACCATGGGATGGGGATAGCGAGAGCTAGGATAAGAAATGTCACTTTTACTTTTACCTGGGTTTCTCTTGAAGACACCAGAATTGTTATCATACATGTTATCATTATGTGAGAGAGGAAAATCTTGCGCAAGATAGTGTCTCTGTTTTATTATCTTTCCATTGAACCAGTGTTCATTACACCACCTAGAGTGTGTGAGTCTCTGAACTCCTGTCGGTGGAAACTGATAATTCTGCTTCAAAATGTTCAAGGGATATGCTGTACGGTTTGTGTTATGAATTTGGAAAATGCCATTTGCGTATTCATCGTTTTCCTTTACCGTTTTACGTTTATCGAAGGTTTCAGTGATTAGCATATTACAGGTAGATTAGTTATACACTAGTTTGTAATATGTACAACCAGTGTTATTTTGATTCTTTTCAAAAACATGTCAGTTATGACTTATGTCCCACCGTGACCCATTTCAGTATTAACAATCCGTCACTCAAACTTCAGAATATAGTACCACGTAAAGAGCGAAAGGAAATACTATTATACCACTTGAACCCGCTTGAACAACCCTCTATTAAATATAGACGCGAGCGGCAATGTAGGGACCAAGGTCAAGCCAATATGACCGCTAAACTGTTCAGCCAATCACTGGTATCCACTTATAATGCATGACTATGCCAGCTGTATCCTATAACACAATTGTTTTTAATGATCTCCTGGATCTTTAGGCTAAACAGGGGAAAATATCTACTTGTACTTGTCAGGAGTAGCAAATATTTGCTTCTGATGGGAAGGGGAGGTAAGCAGTGGGAAAAAGGGGATTGAAACCCATGTGAAACACATGCATTTGTTCTCTGCATTACATATATTATTATAAAGCAATAGTCCTTCTCTTTTTTGCTTATATGAAGTATTGACCAAAAATCTTGAGTGGATTGACTGAATGCTTTGGAAGTTATCGTAGTAACAAAAATTGGTGACACAAGCGCACAGACAAACAACAATACTATATTCCATGACCGGGGTCGGGTGGACAATAATTGATGATACGTTGAACTACGGGTCATGTATACCAAGTTTCGAGTCTATCAGTTCAGCGGTTTCAAAGGTGAATATTTCTGAGTCAACCAGGTCAATCCAAGATGACCGCCTGGGGTTTCGACCAATTTGCTTCATCAGGGTGTATGCACTAGTTCCCGTGTGGTCGAATCACTATATATAAGTTTCGAATTCATTTGTATAGCGTTGTTGACTGCACAAATGATATCACCACCATCAATAACAAGACAAGCATATGTGAATGATGTAGCCCAAAGTGCCAATTTGGCTCTCGATAAATTATGTAACATACTCACTGCCTTCACAAAACGCATGGACCGCAAGATCAATCACGGAATAGGGATGAGTTAAAGCGTTTTTGGTGGTACCAATACCAATGTCGACGTGGCTGCCCTCGTAGGTCACAGTTTCACAATAACAGCTGTTTCCAAGTCATTGCATCATGTCCCCGATGAAGGATTTGCTGGATCGACATTCCCTTGACGACATCACTTGATACACGCGAGTGACTTCCAGACCGTGACTCAGGTATCAGCGCAGTAAGAGGGGGCCAAACAAAATTATCACGTCAAACATACTTATAATCAGCATTCGTCGAGGTTATGTGAGGACATGACGATCTACGCCACACGCCCGCATGTTGTACCCTATTTCTCGACCTCAGTTTTCTTGAAGACTGGTGGGCATTCCGCAAACGCGACTTTCATACGGCTAAGAACGTGAATGTTACATTCGACGAACCAGTAGAACAGCACATAGGATGTCGACCGTGGTCAGAATGGTCCGGTTATCCATCGGTCGGTCGTGGGTGTGGCATGCTATCAAACTCGAGTTCCCATAGTTCCACATAGGCGTAGCCAACCCCTCGATATACTTGCGATTCTGCGCCACTTTCCGACGTAGAGCGGCAGGGTTCATATCACGGCCCTCGTTGTGTCATCCTGAAAACGCACACTCAAGGTCATGCTAGTAGCATCCGAGGAACTGGAACACGTTGGACGTTGGTTGATGATGCCATGTTCGTCCACGGAGAGGCGTCGGTCTCCAATTCGTTTGTCAGTTTGGTTAGACGTCTTTTTTCGGGTGGTGTTTTAAAGGAGAAAAGAGGGTGCCGGTTGTAGTGTTTTGAGCGGTGAGCCCACTTAGTCTCTCCGGTCAGTGAAGGATGACTCGTCGATTTCCGGGTGTAGGTACCGGGGCCTGCTGTATCTCTTACTGCATCTAGACCCAGCGCTAAGGTTCACCACCAATTCGTGAGTCGTATGCATGTCTTTAAGGCCTCGGGCAAACAACTCCCATCCTTGAGCATCCGGCTGTGACTTGCGTTGACGCATCATGCCATTCAGCTGGTTACTGGGATCGGGCAAGGTTTGATAATCGCTAACGTAGAGGGGGTCTCCAGACTGGTCTAACTTGCACTCACGACTTGTTGCTGTGTCCTAGGTTTGCGGATTAGAGAGCTGAAGTACACAACGTCGTACCACATACCGCCATAAAAAAAGCCCAACAGGGTTAGCAGTGTGACCAGAAAGTCCACATGTAATTTGCGCGTTTTGTGAAACGTTCTGTTCAGAGGCAGCTGCATTTTGCCCATAGCACTGTATTCATGGTCGAGCGTAAAATGAACGCTGACGGCTGGATTTATAGCCGTTTCGCTTGGTTAACCGAGAAATTGAACAAACGGTGCCAGCCTTGCCTGTTTACGTATCCTTTTTTGAAAGGTCATTTCCGCGAACCTATGGTGCGTACCCTGAGGGTCGGATGCTCGATACTGGCTTGATTGATTGTCTCTGAATAGTTCAGACAGATTTTGAATTTAGGTGGCGCTCACTTTGGAAAAAGTATGTGCGCCACTATCTGTGCATTGAGTTTGCTTATATGATGAATAAATATATTAAATACTATACGATGATTTGTAAATATATATATGTATATAAGCAAGCAATGCAAGTTTAAACCACAGGAAGGCGATGAAGAAAAGGGAACACGATGATATATTATTATGTGCAAGTACACCAGCGCCAGTAAGGATTAATATACTTTCCAAGTACGGCTGAAGAATGTCCGACTAACACAGTAGATTGAATTGCAACACTTTACTCAGACCGTGATAACAAAAGCAAACACAACATACAGGAGCACTAAACCGGAAACCTCGAGATACCCGAGGAGGCGCATGCGCGAACCAGCGCAGACTAATAACTATGAAGCAATACAACTAATATTATGCAAAACAGCATTACATAATGGCGTAGCCACTTTTTCTTCTGTCTTTCTGTATCGGAATTAGGATGAGAGATAAGCAGTTGCTACAAGTGCAGTAAGACTACAAGTGAAATTCTGATCAAATGAAAAATTAAGGCTCTGAGAATTGCGTACGAAACAATGATTGTAAAGTCATTCTTTTGGAAGATGTCAATTGACATAAAATGTCACGGGTCTTAAAGAAACGCCAATTACAATGTAGAATATGTAACGTAATTCTGTCAAATGTTTCTTAGAACACCGAATAGTGAAAACATTACAGTTTAAATCCTACTAGATAGTAAACTGCACTGTGCAGTACTCGAACCGTCATCGGGTTAGACTGCCCTCAGGCTCTGGGGATTATTCTGCCCCTTTAAATGCCCCTTTAGGTGAATTGTAAACCACACCAGGTCGAAAGCACAGTTTTCACACACTAAAGGTCAGTAACATAATCCGAGAATCTAGATGGAGGCTTCTTTGTACGGAGTGAACGACGTGGGCTGTCGTAACTGGCTGATGGAGTTGGAGAGTCCAGAGTAGGAATTTCATGACTAGATTGAGCTTCAAGACTACCAGTGTCAAGGTTTATCGGTGTACATTCTGTTGAGACCGTGTCACTACTTGTTTGGGGTGGCTGCGATAGCACATACGGAATGTGTGGAGGGTCTGGCGGCCGATGTTGTTGCATTGGGCGTTGATCTTCATCAGATGAATCATCATCTAGTCTGTGTCTTGTGTGATGGCTTAACTCCGACGATATCGGTACCATATAACATTCGGAACGCTTGACTCTGTAGGATGTACTTCGAAGTTGTGATCCACGGAATTTCCTGATATTACACCATGATCCCTCGACCAAGACAACAAGATAACGATCGCGAGCTCTTGACTTGTTACGGTCGGAATACAAATACACTAGATCACCAACCTCGACTGGTGTGGCTTGTGGAACTTGGCCCAACGGAGAATTAGATCGTTCGCTGCATGGATGGTTGGCTGTGCGTTGGGCGTGTTGCTCTAGGATAATGGTATGGTCGTGGATGGGTAACTGGGTGTTGGTGAATTGATCCCGTTGGGTCCACATCTCACGAGCCGACAATCCTCGGCTCCGAATTCGAGAGTTAAGACGTGCTACTGCGACAGACAAAGACAGAGGAGTTAAAGTACCGCAGACTGGATCTTGGCGGAGGATTTCATCTTCTAGCTCTTGGATGGCCCTGTCTGCGACGGGGTTCTTGTTACGGTTCTTGATGCGACCAATTTCAATACGCAGTCTGTGGTGCAGGAGAAGCTCGTCGTTTACCAGTGAGGAGAAAGCAGAAGCCGGATCAGTACGTATCACAGCTGGGGGGCCATCGAGTGGGCGGAGATCAATACACGACCTTATCAATGCGTCACGTAGACACTCTCGACGCTCACTTTCTACCAAACATGCAACGGTGTATGATGTTACACATTCACGCAGGACAAAGACAAGTTGTCGTTCACGCTTCAGGATATCAGCAGAGAAGGATATTCCAACCGAATCTGGTGGATCTGTACTGGACTGCTCAATGATGGTATGAGGAATGTTTTTGAGAGATGAGCATTGATGGCATCCACTTGAGACACACTCTATAGACTTGTCCATGTCCAACGCGAAAAAATACCGTTGGACTACTAGTTTCAGTTGGTGCGCCGAAGGATGGTCTAGGTAAATGTGTAAAGCTGTGAGAAGACCATCAAGGATTTGTCTTGGAACGACGATGCACTCACGAGAGGCTACAAATGGGTCATTACGTCGCACAACCAATAGGCCATCCTTGGCAATAGTCACAATGTTGAGATAGCGCTTGATGTCTCTGATCTTTGTGAGTTTTTTTGAGGGTCTAGTGCCCTGAACAAGATGTGCATGGGTACGACGGAGGTCAGGGCATTCCGACTGCAAAGCCAACCACGCGGCTCTACTAGTGAATGGAGGTTTGGTATTACCCGATATGATATCACGTGTATTGGTAAGACGTACAACCGAGTCCTCGATGCGTTCGACAAACGAGCATACCTGACACGATGGATTGTCACAGTCGATAGCATTTCGGCTAGCAAAGTCAGATGGGACGTTAGCAGAACCAGCGAGGTGACGAACAGAAGCCTGATAGCGGCTGATGATGGACAGAAAAGTAGATACCCTGGGGCTAGCGGAGAACTCTCCACGGCATAACTTCTCGTAAGCTTGAACACAGGGTTTGCTGTCGGTCAGTATACAGGCATTATGCTTTGACTGAATGATGTAAGGGCTGAAGTGTTTTGTAGCCACTGCAATAGACAGGGCCTCTACTTCACAGGGGAGCCACGATCCTTGCTGTTGGCGTAACTTGGCACTGAAGTAACCTGCCAGACAGGGCTTTCCACTACGCGTAACATACAAAGTAGCGCCTATTCCCCGTCGCTTGACAGCACCGTCAGTTACAATCCAGATCTGATCGTCAGGACGAGGTAACGTAATGGTTTGGTTTGAAGACAGCGCGGATTGTGCCAGTTTGAAAGCATGTAAGAGTTCGTCATTCCAGTTGATTTTATCTGTTGATTGGCGACCAGAAGTGGCGTCATCTAGGGGAGATAACAAACTTGCGCATTGAGGAATAACTCGGGAGAGAACTTTGTAGGCGCCAATAAATGACCGAAGACCATACACATTCTCTGGAGGAGTACAAGTAGAGAGAGTGGAGATGCGGTGTGGACTGGCACGTATTCCACCTTCGCTCCAGATCCATCCTAATATTGTAGCCGTGGTCGGGAAGATAATGGTTTTAGGAGCAGAGAGACACAGATTGTTGTCGTTGAGCGCCTGTAACACCCGTTTCCATGTATGGAATAGCTCTTCAAGTGTATTTCCACCGCAGTAGAGGTCGTCGGCTAGCTTAGCGACTACACCATCCTGAAGTAAATCTCCGAAAACGCGACACATGAGTTCTTCTAGGGCTGTTTCAGAGCCAGGCATGCCCATCGCACATCGGGTGTAGACGCGAATACCACGATAGGGTGTAGCGACGCCGCAGTATTTCATTGAGTCCTTTGACAAGGGTATTTGATAGAAAGCGCTCGTGAGATCTGTCGTAATGATGTACTTCCACTGGGCAATTAGACGGAGAGTAGAATTCACGTCGGGCATTAAGGACGGTTGTGGCTTGGTATAACGACCAACGTCGGCAAATGCCGTGACAAGACGAAAACTTCCGTTGGGTTTCTTCACTAAAAAAGACGGATTAAGGTATTCAACGGAAACGTCGATATCTTCAGGGCAAGCGAATACTCCCATGTTTTCCAAATCATCAAACTTCTGTTGTAGTTCAACAAGTTTATCTTTTGAATATTGTGGAACCCGACCTTTTCGTTGTGGGGGTTGGACCGGGCCCATATTCACGACTCCTTTGAGTGGACCCGATGTACCATTGTATCCCTTAATAACAGGGTCGAAAACACTGTCATATTCATGGAGAAGGGTTCGGAACTTGTCTTTGTAATCTTGTGGCATAGTATTGTCTGGGTCTAATTTCACGGAATCAGAGTGAAAGTCATTAGGCTTAGATGTGCTTTGAGAACTCAGAGACGATGGGACATCGGATTCGGCTGAAGGTACAAATACAGGCTGAATTTGACAAAAATGTTCATGTCGCTTGATCTGTTGGGGACCATCACTGTGATTAATGATACGGATTCTTCCCGCAACGCTAGAAACTAATTCAGGGGATGGCCAAGCTTGAGAGATACTCGAGTGATCAAAACGAGTGTCAAGTCTTGGTTCTAATGCGAAGGTATCATCCGTCATTGTGGCTAACTCGGTAGGAAGGTCGAGTTCAATGTAATCCCCAGGCCATACTG
>JAVTVY010030501.1:0-13496 GCA_036873755.1 Hanleya hanleyi | reverse complement strand
GTTGTCACCTCGTTTCCATGCTGTGTAAGGAGTTCTGAAATGTTTTTGGTTATGAAATTTCGTTTCTCTAATCCTGAAAAAAAAGATGAATTCCTTTCCCCATTTTCGTACCATTTAATTTTAGATCGCATAATTGTTCCTTCTATTTTAAAAAGACTCCAGCTCGCTCTTTTTGTTTTCTAACTTTTCAAGATTTGTATTCTGGATGCGTTGGCATGCTTCTACTGTCAGCTCTTTTTCCAAGTTCAATATTTCTGTTTCGATATCTCTTTCGCGTTTCTCTCTAATCTTTTTTTTTGTAATTGAGAAATTTTAGCTTTCAGCAACTAAAAAAATACTTGGTCATCTAGGGTGAGAGAAAGGGTGTTGGGTTGAGTAATGTCTCCAGATATGTAGTGTTCCTTGATAGTATCGGTGATTACGGTTTTGATCAAATCAATGTATTCTGTGTCACAGAGAAGCTGAGTATTCAACTTCCAATAACCTCTTCCCTTTTCCACATCTTTAAATGCGCATTTTAAGGAGACTAAAGAGTGATCCGATCTATAAGATGTCTCAATATCTGAAGTGCACCGAGATGCGGATATGTCATCGGTCACAAGAAAATAATCGAGTCGACTTTGTTTGATGCCGGTGTTAGTTCTTTTCCTCCAGGTGAAACGCTTTGTGGTTGGATTTTGCACACGCCATATGTCGTTGAGGCTAAGCTTATCCTTAAGTTCTAAAATGGCTAGTCTTGCTTTTTGGTTATTATAACCACGATAGTTTTGTGTGTCCGGACAAAAGTCTTGGACAAAATTCCAGTCACCACAGGCTATAATAGAGTTGCTATAGAACGAGTATGCTTCTTCAAACAGATTCTTGAAAAACAATGGCTCGTCTGTGTTTGGTCCATACAAGTTTATCAGTGTTAGTCTTCTGTCAAAAATTGTGATATCTAATATAATATATCTCCCATCTGTGTCTTTCTTACAACCATGTAAAGTATATTCGAAATTTTTCCGAAATAAAATTGCCACCCCTGTGCTATTTGATCTCCCATGACTAAAAAAGCAGGTATAACCCCAACTATCCTCCCATTCTTTTTCTGTTGGTTGTGAACTGTGGGTCTCCTGGGGGCAAATAATCGAGATGTTTCTTCGTTTTAGCCAAGTAAAGACGTCTAGTCTTTTTTTCTTATCAGAGTGAAGCCCCCTGACATTCGCCGAGACAATCTTCACCTCGTCTGCCATGAAGAATTCGTCCCTGTTTGCTTCACCATTATGGATGCGATTTTGCTAGTTTGATAGGATGAGCAATACACTGTACTTTTAGCCTTTTCAATACTATAATACAAATAAGTTCTCGGTAAAGCACAAAAGATCATATTGAATAAGAAAAGAAAAGAAAAAAGATGAATAAGAAAATATAGGTGGCAGGCTCGGGCAAGGCGTTTCGAACCCCGTGTTCGAGCACAAAGATGAATTATAAAACGATTAAATCTAAATTATGACCGGCTATCGAGGAAGGGGCATACATAGTTGAAAACGGGTAATAATTAACAAGAGCAGTATAAAGTATTAGATGTGGTAGCTCAATAATATACATATACATATATATATACAGAGTTTCGCTGCATTTATTTACTGTATATATACACATATACACATACATACATATATATATTTATATGCATGTACCACTTTACATATGATAGTTCCTGGCTCAGCTACTACGAACATGGCCGACCATGGGTGACAAAATGTATTTATGCGGTAATTTAAAAAAAATAAAATAAAACAAAATACTCCGTATTATCGTGCAAAACACTTTTTTACCACACGTCGAGAACCTCTTCTCACTTGTCACTGTTCATACTTGTCGAAAAAGATCGGTTTCGTATGAAAAAGTCTGCTTTCCGCTGTTGCCCACACAATAAAGTCATTTGAAACCAAGAAAACACTACTCTAGGCATAGGCAAAAGATCAATTAACGAGAAATAGATTACTCGAACCTGTGTGTTGTTTTTAGGTGAAAGTAATCAACTGACAAACCGCAGACACATAAAGACAGTTGACCATGTTTTCGAGGCACAAGTGTGCGAATCAAAGAGACTGAAAAATGTGGTAATCACACAATACAAAATCAAACCTGGATAGCATAGGAACGGTGGTCTGTGTTCGTGTACCATAAACAAACAAAATGTTTACAAATCGTGTATATTGACAGCTGATATAAAATGGATAATACACACATGTGTATTGGCCTTAGATTGTTGATTTGTAACATACAGTTGTATGTATTTGTATACAACATTTATCCGTGCACATCTGAAAGTTTCGACAATGCCTATGCACATATGGTTTACAAATTAGACGCTATTTACCTTTGAAATTTTTATAAAGTACTCAGAGGTATATTTAAATAAAGTGTATAAGGCGATAACGCGCGAATACAGAATAATCTTGTTTTGAAACAGGGTAACATATGTTGCTGTACAGTAACGGTACACAAGTGTATCGCTTGCGGCTTTCAGCAAATGAGTATATTTTTTTTTTGCAAACATGAATAATAGCGTTACACAAGTGTGCATCAGCATGAAATGATTCTCGCAGATTGAATACACACTACACAGTAAAAAGATCACTGTGTATTAACGCTACATGTACTAATAAACACACACAAAAATTCACTGAAATGGTATAGTTATGTTACACAACAAAAGTTGGCGTGGTAATAATACCCGTGCTCTATAGTGACATTGTGTTGCTATGGTTAGTTCGTGATAATCTGAATGTTCAGGATACACTCATTGAACTAGTGTAAAATACGCGTAAACGTTACTATCATATTACGTACTAGGTTATTGTGCAGTCAGCGTACACAAGTGTGAATACACCTGTTCTTCTATTCAGGGAATTTCCTACCTTACTGAACTATGGCACAGAGCTGATCATAAAACTACGGAGAACTACCCCATGTGTTCACCGGAACAGCAAGGGCCGGTCATCTTCGATTTCACTTCAACTGTTAATATATATATGAGGGAGACGTTATTTTCCAGCAATTTTTAATACAATCTAGAAAAGACTATCAAATTTGATATCGGACATATTGCTTGGTGTATGTGATATCGGACATTGCCTGGTGTGTGTGATATAGGACATTGTTTGGTGTATGTGATATCGGACAATGCCAGGTGTATGTGATACCGGACATTGCTTAGTGTATGTGATATCGCTTGGTGTATCTATATGCCCCATACATTTTTGCAGTTAGAATAACGTGAGAGCCGAATCTGAGAACATAAGACGGTCTGATTGTTTCAAACTTTACTAAATCGACAAATTCACTAGTGCTGATAGTTTGTGAATATAAATAAATTCTTTTGCACCTGAACCGTGATTTTGTTTTCGTTATTTTCGGATTACACTATGTTTGTATAGCAATTATTCTAGTGCCGAAAATTGGTCGAGTCCCATGTGAGATTCTAACCAGCGACTCCCAGAGTAAAGCACCTAATCGTCAGCACTTTCCATCACTTCCTAGATGACAAAAATATTTCCTATGTAATTTCGTTGTTCAGTTTTCTGGACGTGACACCTCCCTCTCTTATACCTTGACGTACACGTCTAATCGTAACTTCTGAACCAATCTGAAGGAAGAGCTGAAACCTTCTGAGATTATGGACATCGGGTTGAGATCACCATGAGCAGAACATCTCGGACATTTTGTACTGTAAATATATTATTGAAATAAAACATTTTATTCGGGGGTGGGGTGGGAGAGATAAAATTCAATCTAGTATTCCAGCGTTTTATCCAAGCTGAATATATCATTTGGTAAAATTGTTCAATTTTTTTTTCTTAGTCATTTAGAAGTCGGCGTATATACCACAAAGCTACTATTCTATAGATAACAACTTCATTGTTGCTGTGGAGCTGACGTTTCGTTGGAGATACTTCAAACCTTTTTTCATTAGGTTTGAAAAAGTTGGAAGTATCTCCAACGAAACGTCAGCTCCGCGGCAATAGAGAGGCTGTTATCCATAGAATAGCCTTGTATTAAAATTGTTCAAGGTAAATGTCCAAGCAAATATGTTTACAGTTGGGAAAAGGTGATTGGAAAATAAGTTAAGTATTAAGCCAGACTATCAGCTTCAAGTAAATATGCTCTTTTGATCGATTACTAATTGGTTGGGGATTGTTTCAGATTCATGTGTATTTATAATTCAATCAAAACATGATAAGGGCACGCGTCACAATTGTCACCTTGGTCAATGCTCTGCTGTTTGTGTGGATCCTGTAGTTTGATCTCCATGGTGCTGATATTGGTCTCTTAATTGGCATGTTCTTATGTGTTAATCTTCTTTTGAAGATGATGAAACATTTGAACGGAGAGGGAGGTATAACATTGTTTTAGATAAAAGCTCCCTGATCTCTCGTATGCCGATATCGTTTGACAGCTGAACATTTCAGACTTCGTATAATGACAGTCTGGTTATGTCAAACTATGGACCTTCTATCCTGACAAAGTATAGGGTCCATCGTCATATAAAGCATTATTAAAAGTCAAGTATCAAGGATTCGTGATTCATAAACATTACAATAGAGGTATGGTCGTAGCGTGATTTTGATTTACCTATGCATACTACTGCATGTCTATTTTGACAAAATCGATAATGGTCATTTGCTGATATGGATAACAATATGTATCAACTGATAGAAGGAGAGAGAGATTGTTATGTGACCTCTTCCAGAATCAAGTATAGATAAGAAAGCGTGTCATAGTTTCAATTCATACACCAGTCATTAATGAATTTCTGGTGTTAGTCATTACGAACGGAAGAGGCTCGGCTGCACAGGATTTCGATACATATTTTAGCTCTATAGCAAACGACCTTAAAAAAGATTTACCAAGTGATACCCAGTCGAATCTCTCGAAGCTGGATGAGCATGTCTCATCCTCGGTACCGACTGGGAAATTGTTCTTATATGACAACTGACTCCGTTAAATCTTACCTGGCATCTCTTAATAAACATAAAGCAGTGGGATTAGACGGTGTCCACGCCAGATTTCTGAAAATAAATGCTGAAATCATCGCTCCTTGCAAACAGACTGCAAACAGTAACAACTGGTAACAGCAGCTCAAAATCAACTGATATTAAATGTGGTGTTCCTTATGGATGTATTTTTGGTCCCCTTTTTTTATTGTTTATATCAAGGATCTGTCGCTTCTCATTCCTGATGACAGTAGTATGCTGATGACACATGCATTTATACGACGGAGCGCTAAGACTGTGCACACTGTCGAACAAGCATTGAACTCAAATATGTCTGTTGCTAACCACTGACTGAAATGCAGCAAAATGATTCTAAAGAGTGATAAGACAAAATTTCCTAATCAGAATATATAGTTGTGGGCTCGTGTCCGATTTTGGAATAAGCCCATTGGCCTCGTGTCCATGAGGGCTCCTGTCCTTAAGGGCTCCTGTTCGCACCCCTCGCAAGACAAGGGGACTGTCAACAAATCTACTTTTATTACCGAAGGCCATGACCGAATTGTATAAGCGTTCTTTTGAATTTTCTGCAAACGGAATCCTGGAATCTACTACCTGCGGATATCTTTACTTTATGTCAAATGACCCTTAAATCTTTTACAACATATGTTTTTATTGTTTAAGTTATTTCAACCACATGTTTTATTTTTTGTTTATCTTGTATATATTCTATCCCTGTTGTACGTAAATATCGTGAGGGCCACAGGGTAGATTTATGTCATTGCACTAACTGTGTTTTTACCCTCGTTAAATAAAGTATATTGAATTGAATTGAATTCTATGGTTGGCCCAAGGATTTATCTACAGAATGTTTTTGAATAAATTTTAAAACGGAAACTGAAAGTTTATAAAAAAAAATACCGTATACAGCAATCCTCCGGGAGAAACCTTCAGAGTACTTACCACAAAGAAACAAAATCATCGTCTCAAAATTTCGTACAGCAAATTAGGCTACTGATCGAAACTGGTCGTTGGCAAAATATCCCAGCCACCTTGTGAAACACGTTCAATAGGAGACGAGACACCCTATTGGTGTTAGTCAATATAGAATGTTTCTTTCTGTTTGATGATTGAATTTTCTCACTTTTCTGTTGTGTTTATTGGTTGACGGCGTTTGGAAAGGGGATTCTCCGAGGCATATAGCCTTTGGCCAATAACACCATGTGACGTTGCCTCTCGGTGATAATCAAAAATATTAAATTTACGAAATCTTTTTAGTCAGGTATCATCAAAGAAGTTTGTTTCCACGTCTAACACCTATAACGCGATAATAAAATACTACAGTGTGTTATGTCGCCATGTGGAGGCAGCACGATCAGTTCAATATGGCAAACATACAAACATTATCAGTATGTGTAATACATGTATGGATCCTAGGGTGAGGATTAGATTCAGGCCCACGTGTGATCCGAACGTGTGGAATTTCTGTATAAGTAACAAAGGAAATATGACCAGTTACCCAGTTTTACATCAAAATTAAAGCAACTGATATAAAACATGATGATACCAGCAAGACATCTGAGAATGTGAAATCACTGACTGAAATATTTCCTCCAACTTCGAATACTAGAAATACAATATTGAAGCTTTCAATTGGGCGTTGTTGTCTTTGTTTGAGGGTGTATTCTTCCTTGTCTGTCCCTCATATAAAAGCGTAAGAATGAGAAAGACAAGAAAACGCTGAAATATTGTTCAAATACAAAATCTTTAAAATCCATCAAAAAGCTGCACCTGCATGGTGATTCCAACCTACGAATAGTTCGGAAATAGTAACCAGCTTTAATTAAGCCTTACATTTTAATAAACGTCTAGGAATTGGAGTTCAACATCATGACAAGCGTATGGATCAAAACTCATGATAGCTAAATGAACCAAGTATATGAATTGTCAAATAGGATCGTCTTTGGTTGGTCGTCAAAATTTGTCACTTTTAATGGAATACATCCTGTACTTGGATCTACAACAGCTCTGACCAGCATCATGCCCTTGGATTGCACAAAAGTTTCACTGACTTCCACCACACCAGTCATGATAGTCGAGGAATCGTCACGGATGTTACCAGGTATCACCGTCTCACTGCTTGGTAGAATAATGACGGTTTCTCTTACAAATACTCGGAAGATGGAAGGCAAGCGGCTCTCCAGAACACAGGGCACGAGTCTGTCGTTAACTGTCAAAGTACCAACACCCATATTGATGTTACAGTTTTATCCTTGCAATAAGTCATAACCCAGTACTGCAGGAACATCTGTGTCAGCAATGAGCATCATTTGTTGTGCTGTCATGTCTGGGAGTAGCGTAATGGTCAGGGTCAGGCAAAAAATTTCACTAGTCCATCATCTGTCATTTTATGTGACCACAAATGGTCTAAAACATCTGCGCCTCCCGGTGGACATACTCATTGTCAATCAACAACAAGGTAGCCGAGAGACTTCGTAACTTTGAACAATCATTTTGGTTTCCTCAAACATTGTAGTGAAACACTAGGATTGCCGATAGGTCCTTGGTTACTTCTATTTTCACGCTGGGCACAAGTAGGTAAACAGAAATCCAGTTTTGCGCCCTCAGACCTCATCTCGTCGTCGTTGATGTGACTTCGTCGGTTACAACTTGATCTCAAATTCGCCATAGTATATTTCAGTAATGTCAGTTTGATGGATGTAACAGCATTCACGTTCAGCCCCTCTTTTTGCGTTCCATTGAAATGGCTCGGACAAATGCTAAAATTGTGCAAATATGCTGATAAAAAATAGGTACGTTCACGAATAAGAAAAAAACATAATGGAAACTACCGTACTTGATTTTATATTGCATGATTGGCCCAAGGATTTATCTACAGAAAATATTTTCTATAAATTTTAGAACGGAAAATGAAAGTTTATACAAACTTGGAATGTATACCGGGTCCGAAAAAGAGCAGGGAAACGTCCTCTAGTGTTCAAGAGTACTTACCACAAAGAAACAGAATCATCATCTGAAAATTTCGTACAGCAACCAACTGATAGAAACTGGTCGTTGTCAAAATATCTCAGTCAACCTTGTGAAACAAATTCAATAGGAGATGAGATAGACTTTCTTTACGATAGTCCAGCTCTTCAGAGCCTGAGACAGAAATATTCACCAGATTAGGGAGGGAGGGAGGGAATTTGGCTTAATGTCACACTCAAGTTTGTTTCACTCATATGGTGACAGTCAGTTTGGTTGGTGGAGGAAGCCGGAGTACCCGGAGAGAACCACCGCCCTTCGGCAAGTAACTGACAAACTTTCACACATGGACTAGCAGGGCTCGAACCCGTGCCGGTTCAGATTAGGTTTAGTTGTGAAGAAAGGATATGTGATGTACATGAAAAAGGCCGTTGTCTGTGGATGTAATAAAAGTGATTTTGTTTTCAATGCGAAATCTACAAAACCATAAGCCTATATTTCTTGAAGTGAAGTGAGTGAGTGGATGAATAGAATTTATTTCAGCTTTATCGCGACGAACCAACTAAGCACCACTCAGTCAAGTTGCGTTCCCGCTACTTCAAAGAAGAACTCTTTCAAGCAGCATGAAACCAGACACCCTCCATCCACCCTATGAAACACTGAGGGTAGCATACAAGACACAGACAGGACGCTTATGGTGCAATAAAGACAAGTGATATTACCGTAGACATCACATTATCAAGTTCTAATTCATGAAAATGAACCAGAATTATATTTTCGCACAAGATATTAACAAAGCGTTAACCCTTTGTGACCTGGGGGTCAAACTGGTCAACACAGCTTCGCAACAAAGAGAACAAAAGAGCTGAAACTATACCTGACTTTGTCACGAACTTATGGACGTCATTATGGGACTATTTGCATAACCATGCACTCTTAGAAATATTCAGGGAATAACTTAAATAGATCAGGTTGCACATCGACAACTCAATTTCACGGATTTTACCTGAAATCCAGGGATAATTTCCTAAAATTCAGGTACATGAACCATGAATTAAAGCTAAATTACCTGAATTTTAGGGGATTTTACGTACCTAAATAGGGCCAGGAACTTACTGATAATAAATTTGCCTAAACTTCAGGGAAAATCCTCCCATTCAGGGATCTTTTCAGGTAATCATCCCTGAATATCAGCCAAAATCCCTGAATTGGGTTGTGGAGAAAAACCTGATCAGTTCAGGACTTTTACCTGGATATTTCTGAGAGTGTGTGCGCTCAGGATCATGAGAAAATTCAAAACGGTACGGTTAGGGTTAGATTCAAGGGCAGATCCAGCGAAAATTCAAAAGATTGGTCGACAATCACAGCCCTACAGGCGAGGGTCCAGGGGCGGACTAGGCCCCGGAAGCTTCGGGGTCCTAGATCGCCGGAGATGCGTTCTAAACGTTTTCCCGGAAATAAATCTGATCATAATGTATGCAGATTTGGTTCTATTTTCAATATTGAAGAATCTGCTTTGAGATTAGGGTACAGGATTCGAAGGGTTAGGTACCGTGGATTGTAGGATTAGATTCAGACTCGGCCGTCGCTACCCTTGATGCGTGTTATGCGAACGCATCCCCATTTTTGTTCGTAATTTTTTTTTGGGGGGTGTAATTTCATCACAAATGACATAAAATTATAAAGATTATGTAAGATATCAAACCCCAATTTAGCCTTAAAAATAGGCTCAAATACAGGAAATTCAAAAGGGTTAGGTTAGGTTAGATTAAGTTATAGGTTAGGTTCAGGGTTAAGTTAGGGCTATAGGTTAATACAAATAAATGGATTTGCAAACAAATTTCTCATACTTGTGTCATTCAATTAGACACGATCCGCGTTTAAGATACATATGAAATGATTTTTGTGAGAGAAAGAATAAATTGATCGTCAGCGGGATTCGAACTCACCACCTTTATAAGCCAGTTGCGCACACAACACCAGGAGAGAAATTAGGTTGGTCATCACAGGGACAATCCACGCGCAGCATCGGCGCGATTAGCTGGGGTGGTGTGTTCGAATCTCGCTGACGACCAATTTATTTTCTCTCTCTCAAAAATCATTTCATAAGTATATATGCCCAGTGGCCGGCTAAACGCCATACCAAATATCATGTCTTCGTGTTTGAAATAGAAGTTTGAATTTCAAAAATTCTCTTTTGCTGACGTTTATTTGAACGAAGGTGGGGGGAGGGTCCGCGGGGAAATTGCCCTGGGGGTCGGGGTGGGGGGATTTATTGGGTGGGGGGCATTGTCCTGGGGTAAACGTCCGGTGGGTTATGCAAAAATGTTTTAATTGTTTGATTGTTATTTTTTTTTTTTTTTTTTTTTTTTTTTTTTTTTTTTTTTTTTTTTAGTTACATGGCAGGCCCACATTTGCTGTCACTGTACTGTCAACCTGTAGCCATCTATACGCGAAGTGTACGCAAATGTGTAACTGTTTTTTTTTTTTTTTTCTTTTCTTCTCTTTCTTTATATAGTTTTTTCCTTCGTTTTTTTATTAACTTGTATTAATTCTTTTGTATTTGCCTGTAGCCCATGTGACATAATTGTGCAAAAAACTTGATTGCGAAAATGCGCCGGCTCTAGAGTAATCTCCCTTGCATTGTTGTTTTCTGGTGGCGCCACTAACAATCACGTTCACGTGGTCGACCATACCAACAACAACAACGACCATATGGAGATGGCGACGACTTGTCATTTCTGATTTTCTGGTTATTTTGTAAGTATGGGTCGTACTATTCTAGCAGACAGCTCCTTGCAGACATACGTGGACACACTCATAGAGCCACCGCCACAAGATGTTGAACTTGAAGAAGCTGGTGAAGCATTGTCGGGCCTTGAAGTTGAAGAAGCTGCTGCAAGTATATCACCAAGGCCTACAAATATTTGGAATATCGGTTTGATTATAGGCCAACAGAGTTCAGTAAGTTTCGAGTCGCAAAACAACAACAACATAATACGTTTAATACGGTAGCCGTCGGTCGTCAGTGAGTCAGCTTCTGTTTGTGGTTGACTGGCTGCAGGGCTCAGCAGTGTAAACTGTTTGATTTGGAATGTTTTCGTGAATCAACACATGTATGTCGTGTACATGGGTACGGAGAATCCGCGGCACGAAGTGGAGGGTATGGTATCGTCATCCATTCAGTTATGGAAGGCCAAATGTCCAAATAATCAGAAACTCACAGTTATTGAATCGAAAAGCTAAGTTTTCAAACAGAGAACTTAAGTTATCAAAGAGAAAACCATGGTTTTTCAACATCGAAAATCACAGTTGTCTCTGGATTAAGTTACCGAGCCGAAAACCTAGGTAAAACATGTTCGTTACATAGATTTAATTGGTCTAAATTATATCATGTAACACACATAATCTTTTCTGATGCTATGACAAACTTTGTAAATTTTGAATGAATTAACATTTTAATGATCGCTACAAAATTCTGCATCTTCCGAAATTTTGTGTGCCGAAATGTTGGACTTTTTCTTTTCAAGTTAACATCATTATGATGGGAAATGCGCTAGTTTATATTTCAGCCAAATAGTGTTGTTACATGTTTGTGAAAGGAAGTCAGTTCACCAGTGCCTGTACTAGCTTGTAGCTAACAGGAATTTTCCTTTAGCTCAGTTGGTAGAGTGCTGGGCATAAAAGAGGGGTTGTTGGTTCAATTCCTAGGGTATTGTATCTTCATCCATTCAGTTATGGAAGGCCAAATGTCCAAATAATCAGAAACTCACAGTTATTGAATCGAAAACCTAAGTTTTCAAACAGAGAACTTAAGTTATCAAAGAGAAAACCATGGTTTTTCGAATCGGAAACTTAAGTTTACGGTCGAAAACGTAGGTTATCTAGCACATAACCTCGAGTTTCCTTAACCTCGAGTTTCTATTTCTCAACACCGAAAATCACAGTTGTCACTAGAAAACTTAAGTTATCGAACCAAAAACCTAGATTTTCGAATTGATAACTTAAGTCAACAGTCAAAACCTACTGCGAGTTTCTTCTTTCAACTTCAGTTTCTCTTCTGTTTTGGACATTCGTGTAGAAAACCTAAGTTATCAGTCGATAACCTAAGTTTTCGAATTGATGATTGTCTTGAAGTGAAACTCGACTTTCTAACTTGAGTTTCAATATCTGGGTACTCTGGGTTTTGCGCCCTTTTTCCGATTGTTGACCAACCAGAAACGCAGACAGAACCATGTGGCGAAATTAAATACGGAATCAAACTGCTCACACTGGTATACATGTGAAATAACATTCACTGCCTGTATTAATAGCTGTTGACCCAGAGACAACATGTGTGTAACCAAAGTATTTGCTATTTGAGGTAGCTATCCACATATCACTAAATGTGCTTTGCTGGTGTGAATTACATTGACCTGTCTGGTGTGGTCAGTCAGCTTGACCGGATAGCTGAATTACAACTAGATTATTTCCCCCAATTCAATCAAACTGATTAAAGGCCTAGTTGTGAGTACCAATACCCAGTCTATGATATTGCTTGTATAAACTAGGCTCGGTCATACAGGATAGTCTACATGAAATAAATAATCTCGGTTATCTGTTTGTTGAATACATGTTGATTGTGTGGTTCTGTCTGACGTCTTGTTCAGTCAACATGCGAGAAAGAGTGCGAAACCCATATTATACGGGGATATCGAAACTCGGAGTTAGTCGAGTTTCACTTTACAACAACCGCAAATTCGAAAGTTTTCTGGACGAGTGTCCAAAATAAAAGAGAAACTCGAGGTTAAAAGAGAAACTCGGGCTTGTCTGCTAGATAACCTAGGTTTTCGGCTCGGTAACTTAATCCAGAGACAACTGTGATTTTTGATGTTGAGAAACAGAAACTCGAGGTAAGGAAAGAGAACTCTGGGTTGTCTGGTAGATAACCTAGGTTTTCGACCATAAACGCAAGTTATCAATTCGAAAACCTAGGTTAGAAAATCTAGGTTTTCGGTTCGATAACTGAGATTATTTGGACATTTGGCCTTCCATATTCGGTAAATTCTTTTGAGGACCCTGGTATTATTTAATATTTTGCCAACGTTGATTCCTTCGATTCAATCAACGAGATTGGCATTCACAAGACACACACAACATCAAAAATATTTAGACCATCAGTGCTGGTGAGTCAAATGTCGATCACTGGCAGTTTTAGATACCCATGCACAATTGACAGGGTGTTAGAGGCTTCAAAACTGCCAAGTCTTGGCATGTCACTTTCAATTTTGAATTGGAGTCTTGCATGACATCTCAATCTTGTGCAAAACTTCACTGAAACATTATCGAAGGGCCTCATTTCCACTGGTAGTAAAGTCGGTTCAGACAGTGGAGATGATTTTCAGTCAACACGTCAGCAGTTAGCTTGTTTACCTTGAGTCTTCAGGTCAGTTGTAAGCCAAAGGTTTATAAAGACCATTTAAATCACTGTACATATCGCATGTGCACATGCATCTAAAACTCAAATTTAGAGGGCTTACAAGTGTTTCCAGG
>JAVTVY010030500.1:0-11958 GCA_036873755.1 Hanleya hanleyi | reverse complement strand
GGTGTTATCGTTTGCGAATAACGGCGCTTTGCGGAGGTTATCGTCTGCGAATAACGGCACTTTGCGGGTGTTATCGTTTGCGAATAACGGTGCTTTTGCGCGAGTAATCGGCCGCGAATAACGGTATTTGGCGGGTGCTGTCAATGGCGAATACCGGTGACGGGTGTTATCGTTTGCGAATAACGGCGCTTTGCGGTGGCTATCGTCTGCGAATAACGGCACTTTGCGGGTGTTATCGTTTGCGAATAAAAGTGCTTTTGCGCGAGTAATCGGCCGCGAATAACGGTACTTGGCGGGTGCTATCACTGGCGAATAACGGTGACGGGTGTTATCGGTTGCGAATAACGGCGCTTTGCGTGTGTTATCGTTTGCGAATAACGGTACTTTGCGGGTGTTATCGTTTGCGAATAACGGTGCTTTTGCGGAAGTAATCGGCCGCGAATAACGGTACTTTGCGGGTGCTATCATTTGCGAAAAACGGTGACGGGTGTTATCACGGGTGTTATCGTTTGCGATTAACGGTGCTTTGCGGGTGTTATTGTTTGCGAATAACGGCGCTTTGCGGATGTTATCGTCTGCGAATAACTTTGCGGGAGTAATCGGCCGGGGATAACGGTACTTTGCGGGCGCTATCGTTTTAGAATAACGGTGACGGGTGTTATCGTTTGCGAATAACGGCGATTTGCGGAGGTTATCGTCTGCGAATAACGGCACTTTGTGGGTGTTATCGTTTGCGAATAACGGTGCTTTTGCGGGAGTAATCGGCCGCGAATAACGGTACTTGACGGGTGCTATCACTGGCGAATAACGGTGACGGGTGTTATCGTTTGCGAATAACGGTCAGGGTTCCCGGCTTTTCATGGAAACAAAATTCACCGAGTTTTCCCTGATTAATTTCCCAAATTCCCTGAGAAATATTTCCTCCATGACAGGGTTGTATCAATTAAAACACCAACCACATGTGACTTCCCTGATATGTGTTGTAATCCTCTCTTGCTACTCAATTTCCCTGAGTTTTCCCTGATGTTCGGCATTTTTCTCAAATTCCCTGAGTTTTGCCTGGCTGAAAAACTGGAAAATCATTTTCCCTGATTTGCCCGAGTGGCTGCGAACCCTGGTGTTATCTTTCGCGAATAACGGTACTTTGCGGGTGTTATCGTCCACGAATAACGGTGCTTTGGGGGTGCTATCATTTGCGAAAAACGGTGACGGGTGTTATCGTTTGCGATTAACGGTGATTTGCGGGTGTTATTGTTTGCGAATAACGGTACTTTGCGGGTGTTATCGTTTGCGAATAACGGTGCTTTTTCGGGAGTATTCGGCCACGAATAACGGTACTTTGCGGGTGCTATGATTTGTGAATAACGGTGACAGGTGTTATCGTTTGCGAATAACGGCGCTTTGCGGATGTTATCGTCTGCGAATAACAGTGCTTTTGCAGGAATATTCGGCCGCGAATAACGGTACTTTGCGGGTGCTATGATTTGTGAATAACGGTGACGGGTGTTATCGTTTGCGAGTAACGGCGCTTTGCGGATGTTATCGTCTGCGAATAACGGTACCTTGCGGGTGCTATCATTTGCGACTAACGGCGCTTTTGCGGGAGTAATCGGCCGCGAATAACGGTAATTTGCGGGTGTTATCGTATGCGAATAGCGGTGCTTTTGCGGAAGTAATCGGCCGCGAATAACGGTACTTTGCGGGTGCTATCATTTGCGAAAAACGGTGACGGGTGTTATCGTTTGCGATTAACGGTGCTTTGCGGGTGTTATTGTTTGCGAATAACGGCGCTTTGCGGATGTTATCGTCTGCGAATAACGGTACCTTGCGGGTGTTATCATTTGCGAATAACGGTGCTTTTGCGGGAGTAATCGGCCGCGAATAACGGTACTTTGCGGGTGCTATCATTTGCGAAAAACGGTGACGGGTGTTATCGTTTGCGATTAACGGTGCTTTGCGGGTGTTATTGTTTGCGAATAACGGCGCTTTGCGGATGTTATCGTCTGCGACTAACGGTACTTTGCGGGCGTTATCGTTTGCGAATAACGGTGCTTTTGCGGGAGTAATCGGTCGCGAATAACGGTACTTTGCGGGTGCTATCATTTGCGAATAACGGTGACGGGTGTTATCGTTTGCGAATAACGGTGCTTTGAGGGTGTTATTGTTTGCGAATAGCGGGTTTTTTGCGGAAGTAATCGGCGCGAATAACGGTACTTTGGGGGTGTTGCGCCCGCGAATAACGCTGCTTTGATGGGTGTTAGCGTTTGCGAATAACGTTGGTGTGCGGGTGTCACAGAAACAGTCTGTACAAAGATCACAGGAACAATCTGTGCATGGATCACAGGAGCAAACTGCAAAAGGATCACATGAATAATATGCACAATGATCACATAAATCATCTGCACAAGGATCACATAAATAATATGCACAATGATCACATAAATAATCTGCACAAGGATCACATAAATAATATGCACAATGATCACATAAATAATCTGCAAAAGGATTACATAAATAATATGCACAATGATCACATAAATAATCTGCACAAGGATCACATAAATAATATGCACAATGATCACATGAATAATATGCACAATGATCACATAAATAATCTGCACAAGGATCACATAAATAATATGCACAATGATCACATAAATAATCCGCACAAGGATCACATAAATAATATGCACAATGATCACATAAATAATCTGCACAATGATCACATAAATAATATGCGCAATGATCACATAAATAATCCGCACAAGGATCACATAAATAATATGCACAATGATCACATAAATAATCTGCAAAAGGATCACCAGGACAATTTTAACTGGTGTTCGAGACTCAACAATGAGATTTTGAATGGAAAAGTAAATTTCTTACCATTTTAGAAGTGAAATGATTACCAAGGTGGGATGAATTTGAAGGGCCCATAATAGTCACTTGTCATAGGGGACCATGCATGGCGTCGGTCTGAGCTTGGACACCATCGTATCCCTGCATAGCTTGTGGATGCTGCTGGAAATTATCTGCGCCAGGACGCACTGCAGCAAGGCTGCACCACCTTCCTGCTCCATAAACTAGGAGAACAAAACACAGATGTAGTGAAATGTCATGTTACATTCCGAAAATCCGATCGTTAATTCCACAAATAGATGTTCTTGGTTTTAGGATGCATCTACCCTCTTGATTGTTTTAAACCTGTACAATGCCAGTGAGGGTTTACCATAAAATTATGATGAATGAAAGCCTGTGTTAAGACAGAGAGAATATTCCCACATATAAATTTTGAGCACAAATTGTCTAACCTAACAAATTATTATGGATAACAGCTTTATTTATTACCTGGTGACATTCTGCTGTAGTTACTTACAGTGTTACATCACCAGTTAATAAACAAAGAAGTTGTTATCCATAATAATTTGTTTGGTTACTAATTGCCAACTTCTAAAATGCCTCTCAAAGAACAAGTTTTCGGTGAAAATGTGTCAAAGGGAAGTCCAGCAACTTTCATTGGCTGATTCACATGTAACTGGTTGATAAATTATTGCCCTAAACCAATTTGTATCCGTTGTTGTTGCTGTCTAATTTGTGGCTCTATTTCGTAGCCAATTATGGTCACTTGGTAGTATCCGGTATCCCACAGGTAACAATTAAACAAAAAACACTTGGTATTTGCACAAAGTATTTACATTTTCAGTTCCGGTACCCAGTCGTGCAAGTGCGTGCCATATCAAAATAAAACTCAAAACATATATACAGTTTGTGTTCCATTATTTATGCTGGTTGGAGTCACATTTATGGATTACGTAAATTGGCTTTTTTATGTTCTCTCTGGATCTTGTTCATAGCTTTACATGTATTAACCCACCCAGGCCTTGGTGGGGGGAGGGGGTGGGGGATATTATTCCCTGCCTACGGTAAATCAATTTCACGAAAATTACTCTCGTAAATGAACACTGTAAATTAAGAATATACTGAGGATAGATACCAAAAGATTTTGGAACTATTTGCAAGTCTATTATCTGTTATACATGTGCAATATTGACAATTTTAAAACAGCCAGAACTTACCTCCAACTCTACGTGACTGATAACAGGTGTCAGAGAGGGCCAGTAGTATAGTAAGCGTGAATTGAGTCCCATTGACCTACTTAATGACGTCATTTGGTGGCGGAATGTGGAGGTCACGGGAGGTCACGGGAGGGGTTTCCCAGGGATTCCCCAGTGGGGGTTTCCCATGACGATCACGTGATCAAGGCATGTCCTGACTTGTTCTGGGTTGTACAGTTCTGCCATACGGAGGATGGGTACTAGTATTTCGCTGACGTCCTAGTAATAAACATAATCTATAGGTGTTGTACCATGTTAATGTGGGATGGGATGGGACAAAATGGCGGCTTGTGGGTGGTGGTGGAGGTGGTGGGACCAAAATGGCGGCCTTGTGGGCGGTGGGGAGGTCACGGGGAGAAAAAACCCTCACATTACCCTAAAAAAAACCTCTAAGCCATATAATAGTAATAAACATAATCTATAGGTGTTGTACCATGTTAATATGTAGTAGGCAAAGCCTAAAAGTGAGCGCAGGATATGTGCAACTATACCCATAATGCATTAATGGACAGCTATAACTTTTGTTGTTATTGTTTATCTGTTAATCCACTCCTTAAGTAACTCGATGAGTATATTTTTACTGGTGCTACAAGATAAAATCACATGGTGCTATTTCCCCACAATGCTGTTTGTTATCTTATGCTTGTAAGATGCGACACCATTGTGGGAGAGAGACACGGGTACCCGGCTATAGAAATTCCAGGGTTTCCATGGAAAAAAAATGACCCTATAAACACCCTGGAGTATTCGGACAGTTTTCCAGGGTTTTTCCATTCTCTAAATCCAGGGTATGAAAATTTGTTTTGAGAAAGGCAGGATATGGTAGTCCAGGGTTTCCATGGACGAGGATGGACACACTGTCCAGGGTTTCCATGGATGTCATGAGGATGGACACATTATCCAGGGTTTCCATGGACAAGGAGGGACAAATTGTCCAGCGGTTTCACAGACGAGGATGGACACTGTCCAGGTTTTGATGGACGAGGATGGACACTGTCCAGGGATTCCATGTGTAGGGTTTCCATGTTTCCTGCAGTATTGCTGCAGATCAACTCATTTTGACAACTGATCCATGTAACCGCATATATCTGGATTTCTGAGTCGATATATATATGCAGGCACTGGAGTACAGTCAATTGCCCTTCTGGACATTTGCCCTTCGGACATTTGCCCTTCGGATATTTGCCCTTTTGACCATTTGCCCTTCATGTCAATTTGCCCTTCCACCCATTTGCCCACACTACACATGGTATATGGGAAACTGATTTAGTAAACTTCTAACGAATATGTTCAAGTTCTTAATGTTTATTTCACAAAGAAAAGATATCAAACTTTAAAAGAAAAAAAAGAAATTAAAGCACAAGTGCTTTAAATTAAAGCACAGAAAAAAACACCTGGTAGCATCTGACGATTATATTCAAGTTCGGTCTTAATGTTTATTTTATGCATGTAGTGTTTTAACAAAAGTTCACAAAGAAAAGACATCAAATCTCGAAAACAAAAGATATTTTCATCTGGTAGCTGTTAAATTAAAGCACTAAAAAACATACATCTGGTAGCTGTTAAATTAAAGCACTAATAGCATATAGTTGGTTTTTTTCTTTTCTTTGTGAAATAAACATTAAGAACTTGAACATATTCGTCAGAAGTTTACTAAAGCAGTTTCCCATATACCATGTATAGTGTGGGCAAATGGGCGGAAGGGCAAATTGACATGAAGGGCAAATGGTCAGAAGGGCAAATATCCGAAGGGCAAATGTCCGAAGGGCAAATGACTTGAAGGGCAAATGACCTAGATCCGCAGGCACTAGATCTCATCATGAGACATAAGAATAATCATTTTGAATATTAAACATCTGCATCAAATGAATAATTGCTATGATTATATGGATCAATATATGTTAGGCCACATTCTAGTTTAATTTATTGGTGTTAAATTGTCATGATAATAGTTTTTTTTCAATGCCATTTTTGTGGATGTAAATGTTACTACCGGTACCCTTGAATATATTCATTGTCAGCTTATTAATGTAATACTGAAAAACACTATATTAAATTATCAGGAATTCCACAGAGTATATACAATTATCAAAGTTCTGCAATATGGGCACAAGTCTTTGCAGCAGACCTTCAGCTGCAGAAATGTGCGAAAGCCCTTCTGAATCACTTTGAATAGGATTAAGTTGTGAATGTCTCAGAACATTACATTGATAACAGAACATTGTGTACTGATTATTACTGAGTGTAATGAATAAGTTTCCAGAGAAACTCTTAGACTAGAATACTACTGTGCGATCTAAGTCTATTATATTCCAAATCATTACGACTGGAACATTCTACATTATGTGGAGTGTAAATTAGTAAAACCTGGTAATGTGGTTTTTAATAATGTGGTCATTCTGGTGATGAAAAATACTGTATTTTGTATATAACTAAATTGTACATGTATGAACCATATGGCAGGGTTGAAGATGACTCGTATTTGAAATTTTGCTTTAAAATTTGAGCAGTGTGTCAAATTAACATACCCCTGTCCGAGATTACTAGTGAAAAAGATTATGCAAGTCACTGCTGAAATGAAATTATAATGTCCCTTGTTATAAAGTCCAATTTCCATGCTGAATTCTCCATATTCCATGGACATCATGATCCATGGTGTCCATGGACATCATCCATGGGTTTCCATGGTGTCCATGGAGATCGTCTATGGATTGTGAATTTGTCCATGCTGTCCAGAATATTGTGATCATGGACATTATCCATGGTTTCCAGCATAATTCCAGGGATTCCAGCCTAATTCCATGGATTTGTAGTCAACCCTGGATATAAACCCTGGAATTTCTATAGCCGAGAAATCTCGACTGTGTTTGGTAAAATATAGTGATGGACACGACCCTCAGAACCACGAGCCAGAAGTTTTTGGGCTAGGGCGACCCCCACCGATCAATCAGGCCTAATAATAATTATTTCAAACCAATTTTTCTGACCAACTGCATTAGCCTCTGCTTTACTTGTCCAACTATAAGCCAATAAGCAGATAAATAAGTGGTGTGGGAAAGTTGTGGTAGGTCTTAATATCATTCTTTCATGTGGAAACTATGATGTGGAGTTTCATCACATAATGAATATTATTCAAATATTATATTTATTAAATACAAGAAATATATTATATATTATAATAAAATAAAAAATAAAAATTTTCTTTTTGATTATATATTATTATTTATTTTATTATATTTAAATATATATTATTATATTTATTATATACAATTCTCATATTTATGAGTTTCACATCATAGTTTTTGAAACTATGATGTGGAAACTATGATATGGACTGGGGGAGAATAACTTCTATGATGTCTGCTACATAATCGCAACTATTAATTTATGTGAGATCTATATTCAACTGGATATTGACAAAACACAAGAGCTGGACAAAATAAAGCCCAACCAATATGATGAATAAAAATTCTAGAAAATGCCAACAGTTGTACTATTCATTTTACAGTATACGGCACTGAATGTAAAGAAATTACATTCCTGTTAAATATCCCCTGTCAAGGTTCAGTATTCTTTCTTGTCTAAGCAGGTATCGGTATGTGGCTAGCTGTAATAGATCAGATAATTTCAAATATATTCAAATATGATGAATATAGAAAGTTGGTGTTTGGTGGAGTCTAATAATCACTGATGAAGAGGGAGCTCAGGACTTACGGTTTTGCTGCACTGGTATAAGAGTAGAGTTAAGTGATGGGCATCTAGACTGATAAAAATAATTGTTATTATTTGTCAGAAATTAACCATTGACCAATATGATTCCTGTCCAATAAAAGATTTATGGTCTCTGTTTTTGGTTTATCAGCAGAATATTCATGTACACTGATGCAGGCTTCAGGAAGGTGGGTGTTCAGGTTGGATTTTGTCCCTTTTAGCCACAAATGTTGTGCTGCAGGATTTTAGTTGCAGCATGTATTTCACAAGCTGTTGTCCAAGCACCCATTACCTAGCACCATGTTCTTCTTGTAACCTTGTTGGGATTGGGAATGTTTATCATGATGATGCAACACATCATTTTGTGAGTCCCGCCAGTTGTCAAAAACAAATCTACAGTACCTATGCCGTGAAATATCATCATGGAGAGCTGAGCTAATACAGTGAAAAAGAAGCAATTTCCATCTCCTGGAACATCTAAAACTTGGCCGGATTGTTGCACAAAAGTGCAAGCAGCTGTTGCGTTCACACTTTCTGATGTATAAACCTTGGCATAATTGTGTTCCTTTTCCAACAGTGCAGAGTGGATGGAACAAATTTCTCTCCTTGTAATCATTGTATGTGATTCTTTGACACATTTGATTTGGAATAACTGTGTTCATCCATATTGTAAGATTTTTTTCTCTCTGTTTTTTGTAGCTTCAATATATATATGTAAAAAAACAAATTCAAATACTCTACTGAAAGCTCAATATTATTTCATAACCTTATTCATTGAGTTAATAGCATTTTAATAAGGCTATGTTAATAATTTCTCAAGTCACACCAGGGGACATAATGTAACACTGGTTGATAAGGTTACCTCCCCTCAACTATTACCATACAAGTCAAAAGAAAACTTTCAAGTGTAAACTTTTTAGAGACCGATTTGGTTGTGTTTTGTTATGAAAAAGAGGTGCTTGTGTCATAGAATTACTTTCTGGGAGATATTGAATAGTATGTCGGTAGTTTATATATATAGATTTCTGACGTATCTATGCCTGAAACACGGCTATTCATATTAGCTTAAATTCTCAATACCAGTGACGTGCATATTCATGAGATGGTAATAGCGTAGATTATCGCTACCGCAAAACAGGGGGGAGATATTTATGAATATTGTCCAACAGAAAAATCTATTTAGAGTTTTAAAAATACGGATATAATCTACAGGAATTTACAACGTCAACACTGATATATACAGTGGCCTAAACTGACCTTTTTTGGACTTCAAGTCCAAATCTCAATGAAGTGGCTACTTTGCCTGACGGCTGTCAATCAACGAGCAGACGACGCCCTTATTTCCGGACGGGGTCTGGGGTTTTTTTCAATAACAATATATTTTTCGTTCCAACTTTATTTGTGGTTCTTATATTTTTGAAGGGGATTTTATTCAGTCACGAAGTGCAAAAAATAGTCTCTAGAAGAAAACCAGATGTTGATTTCCGAGATGCAATATTCAAAATGACCCCCTAATACGACGAGTACCCGGATGTAAACCGGATATACCGTGAAAAAAGATTCGTTAGGGTACAGTTATCCATGGAGTTGTGTGCATTTCTCATAAGTACACATGTTGCCTATTGAGTTCGCTTCTCTGCACACATTGACGCAAGGGAGACAACTCGTGTGGCCCAAGGATATGGAAATAGCCGTGTTGGAGCTAGGGGAGTTACTACTGGTCCAGTGGGGTCGAGTGAGGTATCAAAGTGAAGCTTAGGTGAAGGGGCATGTAATGGGCTGGGTGTGGGGTTGACATAGCGGCCTTATGCGCATGCGCGGTGGCCGAAGGGTATGAAAATAGCCGTGTTGGAGCTAGGGGAGTCCCTAATGGTCCAATGGAGTTGAGTGAGGTATTCAAGTGAAGCCTAGGTGAGGGGGCATCTGACTGGACTAGCGGCTTGGGCGTTGTCACCATTCTGCGCATGCGCGGTGGCCCAAGGGTATGAAAATAGCCGTGTTGGAGCTAGGGGAGCCACTAATGGACCAATGGGGTCGAGTGAGGTATCAAAGTGAAGCTTAGTGAAGTGGGCATCTGACTGACTAGCGGCCATGCTGTCACCACTTGCGCATGCGCGGTGGGCCCAAGGGTATGGAACAGTCAAAAGGAGAGAGCCAGGGAGTTACTTGCTAATGGTCCAGTGGGGTCGAGTGAGGTATCAACGTGGGGCTTTAGGTAAAGGGGCATCTGACTGGACTAGCGGCTTGGCGTTGTCACCATTCTGCGTATGCAAATCAAGGGTATGGAAATAGCCGTGTTGGAGCTAGGGGAGTTGCTCATGGTCCAATGGGATCGAGTGAGGTATCCACGTGAAGCTTAGGTGAAGGGGCATCTGACTGGACTAGCGGCTTGGGCATTGTCACCATTCTGCGCATGCGTGGTGGCCCAAGGGTATGGAAATAGCCATTTTGGAGCTAGGGGAGTTACTCATGGTGCAATGGGGTCGAGTGAGGTATCCATGTGAAGCTTAGGTGAAGGGGCATCTGACTGGGCTAGCGGCTCGGGCGTTGTCACCATTCTGCGCATGCGCATAGACGTTTTTGGGATGTAGGGGAGTCCCTAATGATCCAATGGGGTCGAGTGAGGTATCAAAGTGAAGCTTAGGTGAAGGGGCATCTGATGGGCTGGGTGTGCGGTAGGAATATCATTCTGCGCATGCGCAGATGCAATGCGGAGCTCTCGTCCAATCAGAAGCGAGTATTTCAAATCTGCCACGGAGCTCTCGTCCAATCAGAAGCGAGTATTTTGACCCGGTGCATTATGGGACATGACCGCTATGGGTCCGAATAGGTCGTGGAAGGTGTCAAAGTGAAGCTTGTGTGGGTTAGAGTCAGAATGGTGTGTTTTTTAATGCATGTCGCGTTAATCTGCGCATGCGCAGTTGGTTGTAGTAAGTAAAGTGACCATTTTGGGGCAGTGCAGGTAGGTATTTGGGATAGAGAGGGACCATCCTTGGTCCGAATGCGTCGTGTAAGGTGTCATCTTGTAGCTCTCGGGGTGTAGATCCCGATTTAGGGGCTGTTCACGTCATCTGTGACGTCATCAGTGACGTAATCAGTACGAGTAGTAGCGAAAGTGGACATTTTGGGGCAGTGAAAGGAAGGTATTTGGTGTAGAGATGGACCATCCTTGGTCCGAATGCGTCGTGGGAGGTGTCATTTTGTAGCTCTCGGGGTGTAGACCCCGATTTGGGGGATGTCTGCGTCATCAGTGACGTCATCAGTGACGTCATCATTACGAGTAGTAGCGAAAGTGTGAAATTTGGGGCAATGAAGGAAGGTATTTGGGGTAGAGATGGACCATCCTTGGTCCGAATGCGTCGTGTGGGGTGTCATTTTGTAGCTCTCGGCGTGCAGACCTCGATTTGAGGGCTGTCCAATAGCAATCTCGTGACGTCATTGGTGACGTCATCAGTAGGAGTAGTAGCGAAAGTGTGCATTTTGGGGGTAGTGGAAGGGGAAGGTATTTAAGTATTAGAGATGCTTCATCCTCAGTCCGAATGCGTCGTGTGGGGTGTCATCTTAGGAAGTTCTCGGCGTGTGCAGGGATCCTCATTTCAGGGCTGTCTGCATCTGTGACGCCACAGACGTCATCAGTACGAGTAGTAGCGAAAGTGTGCATTTTGGGGCAGTGAAGGATGGTATTTGGGGTAGAGATGGACCATCCTTGGTCCGAATGCGTCGTGTGAGGTGTCATCTTGTAGCAACGATCACCAACGCCATTCTTAATGCTTCAACGCCCAGGTGAAATAGCTCAGAAGCTCTGATATTCCATGGAATTGTCACTAATTCTTCGAAATGCAGTGACGCCCGTCGACGCCCGTCGTTACACCTTAACACTCTAACATAACACCATGATATAGACCGGACAGAGAACAACAACAGCAACAACAACAATGATCACACATAAGAGAACAACAACAACAAGAAGCTTTTTTTCATATAGTTTATTCTCCCCAATGTTACATCATACCCACGTTGGGGGAGCCGCGTTGGGTATATTTACAATTCAAGAAGATTCTTGTCCAATCAGAGGCCACCATTTGCATCTGTCATATTCGTTCCTGTCCGTTAGATGTATTCTCGGCTA
>JAVTVY010030499.1:0-12186 GCA_036873755.1 Hanleya hanleyi | reverse complement strand
AAACACCCCGGAGGGTTGAACGTTGGAACTCTTCTGGGTTTGGAGGTAGTTTTAGTGAAAACCGGAAGTGACGTCACACACTTGGGCAGACCCACCAAACCACGTCCGAAGGTGAACGCCATTGTGGGAAAAAAAAACTCCAGTACATCAACACACACAAACAAGTCTAGACATGTGCCCAAGGTCACGCCCCATTCACCCCAACCGGAAGTGACGTCACAACCCCCACGTGACCTGCGCAGCAGAATGGATACGACACCCTAGTGTAACCCCCTCACCTAGGCTTCACATGGATACCTCACTCGATCCCATCGGCCCATGAGAAACCCCGCTCGAGCCCAAAACGTCTATGTTCATATCCTTGGGCCACCGCGCATGCGCAGAATGGTGACAACGCCCAAGCCGCTAGTCCAGTCAGATGCCCCTTCACCTAAGCTTCACTTTGATACCTCATATGACCCCATTGGACCATGAGTAACTCCCCTAGCTCTCAAAATGGCTATTTCCATACCCTTGGGCCACCGCGCATGCGCAGAATGGTGACAACGCCCAAGCCGCTAGTCCAGTCAGATGCCCCTTCACGAAGGCTTCACTTTGATACCTCATATGACCCCATTGGACCATGAGTAACTCCCCTAGCTCCAAAATGTCTATTTCCATACCCTTGGGCCACCGCGCATGCGCAGAATGGTGACAACGCCCAAGCTGCTAGTCCAGTCAGATGCCCCTTGACATAAGCTTCACTTTGATACCTCATATGACCCCATTGGACCATGAGTAACTCCCCTAGCTCCAAAATGTCTATTTCCATACCCTTGGGCCACCGCGCATGCGCAGAATGGTGACAACGCCCAAGCCGCTAGTCCAGTCAGATGCCCCTTCACATAAGCTTCACTTTGATACCTCATATGATCCCATTGGACCATGAGTAACTCCCCAAGCTCCAAAACGGCTATTTCCATACACTTGGGCCACCGCGCATGCGCAGAATGCCACTATTTCAACCCCACACCCAGCCCATCAGATGCCCGCTCACATAAGCTTCACTTTGATACCTCATATGACCCCATTGGACCATGAGTAACTCCCCTAGCTCCAAAACGTCTATTTCCATACCCTTGGTCCACACCAAGAGTTGTCTCCCCTGCGTCAATGTGTGCAGATGGCGCTATGGTTTGGATGGACGCCGTGATGTGGAAAGGGCGTCCCCACACCATCCTGGAGCCGCCATTTTGTTTGTTGATTTCTTGCGGAGATACACGGGACAATAAAAGCTCGACCCTAGGGTGGTACAGATGCTAGACTGATCCTATTAACATGGTACAACACCTATAGATTATGTTTATTACTAGGACGTCAGCGAAATCCTAATGCTTCACTTCGATACCTCACTCGACACAATCGGACCATTTGTGGCTCCCCATCGCCATGTTGGTCCCACACACCGCCGCCATTTTGAACCCACCACCCACAGCCGCCATTTTGAACCCACCACCCACAACCGCCATTTTGGTCCCACCTCCCACAGCCGCCATTTTGAACCCACCACCCACAGCCGCCATTTTGAACCCACCACCCACAGCCGCCATTTTGAACCCACCACCCACAGCCGCCATTTTGAATCCACCACCCACAGCCGCCATTTTGAACCCACCACCCACAGCCGCCATTTTGAACCCACCACCCACAGCCGCCATTTTGAACCCACCACCCACAGCCGCCATTTTGAACCCACCACCCACAGCCCGCCATCTTGGTCTCCAGAGGATGATGAACGACACACCAGATTGTCTCCTAGTGCGGGTTTTTGCCACCAATGTGTACAGATGGCGCCACTAGTTCCTCCTCAATCCTCCTCATGACGTCACTACATCCGGGTGAAATAGACCTCCAAATCCGTTAACGCTACTACTCCCGCATCGATATTGAAGAATATGCCGGACTCCATTTGACTTCCTTGTTTGACACAAACAAAACGGGCCTATAACACACCACTACACGTCCTGGCACTCTATCTGTAATTTTTATGTGGGGACATGGTCAGTTAGGGATGCTGAACAGTGGGTGACCAAAAGATATTCGGGCCCCCCTAAATCAAAAGTGAGGGGTGGGGTGGGGGGGGGGGGCTGGCCCCTCCGCTTCCGACGCCACTGTAACCATGTTAAAATGATTAAAACTAAACATCATCAGATCACTTTCCGATCCATATGTCATTTCATGACCGTGAACATTAAACTTTTGCTGAAGATATCACAACAATATTGTGTAGAATATCAAACTGTGTATCATGGACTATATCTCGTGGCCATGGTGAAATACTGACTAGAAAAATGAAACTAATATCACTCATTGAAACGTGGCCATGGTAAATTACTGACTAGAAAAAAATTAAACTGATATATTTTCCGGAAATGAAGTATCACGAATGTAGTATAGCCTTCAGCAAAGCTTATACATATACAGCTTTCAGTTTATTGCCCGTTTTGCACTTCGCCAACGGTAGACCGAGGCTGCCGATGCTTCATTATCAAATCCACACGCATCGAGCAGAAGGAAAAAAACACACGAGTTAGTGCTAATGATTAATTGAATAGTAAATTCGCCTGCTTTAGGCTATCCGTCGAGGGTTCCCCTGCAGTATCCGTCAAGGGTGGAGTCTCATGAACAGAGCTACAGCTCTTGCATAATCCACTTTATTATCATAAAACGGAAAGTCGTGGTAAACCCATTGTTGAGCGAACTGACGCGTCACTACTGGAACGGAACATGCTTACGTGCCTGGAGACGGACATTTTTATTTCTTTCTTTTCCCTTTTTTGTTTTGTTTTTGTTTTTGTTTTCTCTGTTTTTTTGTTGCTTTTTTTTGCTTTTTTTTCCTCTTTTTTTTGGCGCGTCCAAGGGGGGGTCGTTCGCACCGGACGACCCCCCCTAACGACGCCCCTGATTAGAGGTTATTAACCGATAGAGATCCCTCCGCCCCCGCCAACCCCGGTGATTGTGCAACACAAAGTGTGAATGGACAGATTAACCCTACCTGGCCGGGGGGGGGGGGCGGAAAGTGCCCCCCCTAGTGAACTTTTCTCTGCTGCTCCGAAACGACAAAACCGAGGAGGCTGAAACTTGGTGACTTTTAAGCTTATCTTATTGGGGTCATTTTGAGCCTATTTTCATATACCCCCGGGCAGAGGATCATGGGTAAATTCAAAATGGCGGCCATGTGGTATCTGCGAAAGTCGTGTTTTTCAATCTTTTCGCTCCATTTCTTCACATTTTTCTTGCCTAAAAGGCCTTGAAAGTATTTTATTTATGCAAAACTAATTATTCTATATTTTATTTTTTTCGAGAGAAAAATCGGAAGAAATGAAAATTTCGAAAAATCGACCCCAAAAAGGCCGAAAAATGGCTTCCGAGAAGATGACTGTGACGTCATCATGGCGGCCATCTTGGATTTTTTTACATTTCCCGGTAGAGCTTGAACCAAAGATACTGTGTGGTAAGTTTCAGCGCTCTATAGTCTTAGTGGTAGAGAAAATATATAGGGGGGGGGGCACTTTCCGCCCCCCAGGCTGCGATACACCCCAACCGAACATTTCTTCATCAAAATAATCTCAGCCTAGGAAATATCATTATAATACTTAGGAAAATTTTCAATATACTTTTTTAATTTTGGTCTCGCAAGTGGCAGAGCGAAACCTTAAATCATTACTGTGAGTTATATTATAGCAAGAGAAGCCAGAATTAACTGTGAAAGTCGAATTATGATGTACATACAATGAACAGAGCGCTCCGTAATAGTAACGGTACAGAATATCCCCTGCTAAACATAAATCTTTTGTGAGTATAGCGATTATTTATAATCCTAATAAATCGAAATACGTTTCTCCTATAGATGATTGTGCGAAAGAAATTCACAGGGAGCAGTACGAGATTTAAATTTATAAATATATTTACTTGGTATTCAATTTCCGTCCGGTATACGGCAGGGCACAATGAGGGTGTTGACCCGGGTATTAATATTATGCGGATGGTATAAAACTGTGTACGGTATCCGTTCTGTATAAAGCAGGGCGCTGCTTCTCAAAGGTATATTTTCCTTCCTTAATTTCGTCTGCCGTGGCCTATGTCTGTAGAATCACATATCTGAATAGTCGACTGCGAACGAACTCGGCCCAGGAGAAACTTACTGATACCTTCACTAGGTACGTGCATTGATATTGGAAAGATATAACAGGCAAATATTACGCATCTATTTCAGTTGACTACTAGTATACGACCTGGTGTGTACTGTGTGTAGATTCCTGTATTCAAAAACATTTCTGGCTCCACTTGCTATAATATAACTGATAGTAACGAGGTAAGGTTTTGCTCCGCCCCTTGCGAGTCCATAATTCAGAAAGTATATTGAACATTTCCAAAGTATTATATTGAGTGTTAATTTTTAATATTAAATCTACATAGTACCAATATCATATGAGAGATTCAAGGCGGTTGGACTGTCGGATCAATAGCTTTCCTGTTTAGGCCTATATAACGTTGTACTATCCGACTATAAATAAAGTTTGAAATGAATTGAGTTGAAATAAAAGAATGGGTGAATATATACTTCAATAAATAATTACCTTGAGTGAAAATAAAGGGTTTGGAGCACCAGTCCAAAACAATCGCTATCACTCAGTATGGCCCTATCAAATGTCAAATTTCTCAAGCTACACATTGATGGGTTCGGGAGACCGAAGAGATTTTTGCTATAAAATTGGGTCATCCAATATGGCCATCAAACCAATCAGAAAAACGCAGTGTTGTTTTCATGCATACACATCTCCCAATACCAATCAATGATATATACACGAGATCGACCAATTTTGCACCAAAAGCGCCATCGCTGTCTTTCTCTGTCACAAATATATTGTCGGTTCCGAAACCTCACCATTTTTGATCGGGTTGTTGTTGAACATTTTGCCTTCAAAAAATCCGACATTTTTTATTGATCGATGGTGGCTATATTTTTTGTTTGGTTTGGAGCACATGCATTTTCACGATCATCCTGAAATGGACCAACCCCTTAGATCAAATTAGTTACCAATTTTAATTTGCGTCAATTTAATTTTTTTTTTTTTTTTAAATATATTGCGTACGTTCAAGATGGTCGCTAGGACTCATGACCAATCATCTTCATTTGTGATCAAATGTACATGTAGATCATAAGTGCAATCATTCTACCATTTTGAGAACACACATTTTGAACATTTTAGGGATGGTAGACCTTCCGACTCATTCTGGCTTCCCCAGAAGCACGAACCTCCGATGCCTCTTACTGAAATAGTTTGTAGCTCTAGTTTTTAGCATTATTCAAGAGTATGCATTACGTCTATCGAACCACGTGACCTACTGATACGACCAATCAAAAGACCATTATTTTACGACCAGTTCAAATACTATGCAATTATGGGATAACACGCAGGCGCACCGAGAGCTAGCATATTAGTGCCAAATAAATAATTTAGCTACGTGCCACACACAGGGCAGAAAACCAAAGCTTGTCCAGGGGTGCATTTCAGTGACAGGGTCTACCGGAGAGCTAGCGTATAGGGCAAAATTATAATTGAATTTGGCATGCAGATCATGAATTCCACGGTCATAAAATTACAGTGAAGGGTATTTTGTGTTAGAGAAAAGGTCTGTTAAATAGATATGTCGGCTTTTTCGTGGAATTCATAGTCTGCTTGTTCACATATACTATTATACGATAAATCATACGACGTGGTAGTGGAAGCATCATGCTTGACCTATGATCATTTTAACAGTCGTGACATGCTCTTCCTCTGTTTTAGGAGGAACTAGAGAAACGTTCTTAAAGGCCGAAGAGTATAGAGGCAGGGAGATGGATCACAACTCCAGGACGTTATTGCTGGGACTGGTGATTGGACTTGGATGGCTTGTTTTACTTCTTATCCTCATCTTCCGAAAAATTTGGCGTGAAAGATGTACACGTGGCCGTCAAAGGAAAACAATTATGATTTCTACGTGGAAATGTAGTGAGACTGTTGGGAATTCTGGAGAACTCGACATCCCCTGGGTTTCTAATGATGATGGAGTTTGGTATACCGGCACTGACGATTTGCCGCCGAATTACGACGAGATTATGAATTCTGAACAAGAACTAAATGCTCAAATATTGGGTCCTATGTCTGAATTGGTGGTCTGTCAACAACAGACGTCTGGAGTATGCATGACGAGCAATGCGAACACTGAGGATGTGCATGGCGATCATCAACGGCCAGATGACGTGAGAGTGGAGAGTATTATGAACGATGAACATTCAGAAGCGTCGCACTTGTCAGGAACGCAGATAACAGTCTAAAGGAATTGATATTTGAATAGGACGGGATCGGATAATAATTTCTGCAAGCAGAATTGTAGAAGAACGATTTGACAGTCTGATATGGGGATTCATGGTGATGTTATCATCGGAACAGATATTAATTAGACGGCCATAAGCTCCCCATATTCCATTAAGGGGAGTGATGGAGAACAATCATCACATCACCTCAAACCTGAGATCGAAGTCTAGCCAAACTCATCGTCTCTATACGCACATTAACGGTTTACTCGTGTATACCGTACAAACTGCGGTAGCTATGTGTGGCAGCCATATAGAGTAGGATGAGCCAAACTTGGAAATAAGGAAGTGTATGAGTGTTTACCTCAATCAAATGAAGAAACACCCATATCCACAAAGCAATTGATGAGAGCCCAGACTGTACGGAAGTTACTGATATAGTAGATCCGCCTAGGCCTTTTGACGATCCATATAGAAGCGGGAAGAACAGGGAAGACCGGTGGAAATCCCATTTTAATATTAGTTCATGGCGTACGGGTCTTTTATCATTTCCACGGGACCTTCAACCTGTTTAATACAATTGCAAATATGAATTTCCGTCCGTTACTCACTACAAACCATAGTCACCCCTAACTGAATTCAATGGCTGTTTGACGGGGCGCGAATAAGAAGTACTTCAGTTTATGAAGAGCTTAGAAATAAACAGAACAATCAGAACAAGAATGAATGGGCCAGATGGCCGTGGTACATCCCTCGTTGTTATTATTATCATATCTCATGCAAGAACCTTAGTAGTATATATAACGCATCTCCATTTTATCCAGTCAATTTCTACGTTCCCACTTCGAACCTGCCTTGATTTATCTGACCCCTTCAGTGTTCAAAATCCGAGGTGTAAATTTCACCAGCTAACGACAGAAGAACCAATCAGAACGTACACATCGATTGCGAGTGAAATCACGTAGAGTGACATCATCCTCTATTAGCGGCGTCTTTCCTCCTAATATGGTGCCCACTAATTAGGTCAGCCAATCAATAACGCTCTTGTGCGACCCATTTCAAATTTCAAATGTTTTCGAGGTCAGTGACGTCTCGTGTCTATTTATAAGTTATTTGAACATTGAAGGGGTCCAGATATATCAAGGGAAGTTCGAAGTGGGAACGTAGAAATTGGCTGGATAAAATGAAGATGATATAACGGGTATCGGGCCTAGTTTCACCCGGATGTAGAGGTCATTTGTGGCGGAAACGTGGCGGGGAGGTCAAGTGCACTATAGTTCCGGCAGAATCACCAAAAGCTACCTCCAACACAGGAGAGTTCCAATTGTTGGAGGGAATGTATTCAGAATGTATTCATCCGCGGTGATGCGGTCTGGCAGCGGTTTTGGCGGTGATTCGGTCTCGGGAAAAACCTTCCGCGGAGAAAAAGTAGTCCCTAGATAAAATGGTCCGATGGGTTCGAGTGAGGTATTCAAGTGAAGCTTATGTGAGGGGGCATCTGATGGGCTGGGTGTGGGGTTGAACTATCGGCATTCTGCGCATGCGCGGTGGCCCAAGGGTATGGAAATAGACGTGTTGGAGCTAGGGGAGCTACTAATGGTCCAATGGGGTCGAGTGAGGTATCAAAGTGAAGCCTAGGTGAGGGGGCATCTGATGGGCTGGGTGCATGTAAAATTTTTCCTGAAAAAAAACGGAACACGGACTTTATCGAAAACTCCGGGAAAATGCCTATATGGGGTATGGGGGGTATATAGGTCGCCGGGCTTAACGGGGCTTGCCTATCAATAGAGTTATGTTTGGCCGCCATCTTGAATTTTTGCCTCGTCTCATGTCACGGTAAATTGAGCAACATTACCCTCAAAAAACCCTCACATTACCCTCAAAAAACCCTCTAAGACATATAATAATAATAAAGATACCATATAGGTGTTGTACGATCTTATTATGACGAGTCTAGCATCAGTGCCACCCCAGGGTTGAGCGTTTATTGTCCCATATGTCTCCGCAAAAAATAAACAAACAAAATGGCGGCGCTTGCTATGGGGATTTCCTTTTGACATCACGACATCGATCGCGCTGCCCTCTGGAGGCAAGGAAGACAACTTCTGACTGGGCGAACCCTCTGTAGGACAAATGCCGGGTCATCTCCCTTGATTCGAACATTTGCGTCTTTACGGGGAATGCCTGTATGATGTATAGGGGTGGTCATTTTGGTCTTGTGGATTTTACTATGGGTTGTGGTTCGTGAAGGGGCATCTGATGGGCTGGGTGTGGGGTTGAAATATCGGCATTCTGCGCATGCGCGGTGGCCCAAGGGTATGAAAATAGCCGTGTTGGAGCTAGGGGAGCCCCTAATGGACCGATGGGGTCGAGTGAGGTATCAAAGTGAACCTTATGTGAGGGGGCATCTAATGGGCTGGGCGTGGGGTTGAAATATCGGCATTCTGCGCATGCGCGGTGGCCCAAGGGTATGAAAATAGCCGTGGTGGAGCTAGGGGAGCCACTAATGGTCCGATGGGGTCGAGGGAGGTATCAAAGTGAAGCATTCGTGAAGGGGCATCTGATGGGCTGGGTGTGGGGTTGAAATATCGGCATTCTGCGCATGCGCGGTGGCCCAAGGGTATGAAAATAAACGTTTTGGAGCTAGGGGAGTCCCTAATGGTCCGATGGAGTTGTATGAGGTATCAAAGTGAAGCATTCGTGAAGGGGCATCTGATGGGCTGGGTGTGGGGTTGAAATATCGGCATTCTGCGCATGCGTGGTGGCCCAAGGGTATGAAAATAGACGTTTTGGAGCTAGGGGAGCCCCTAGTGGACCGATGGAGTTGTATGAGGTATCAAAGTGAAGCATCCGTGAAGGGGCATCTGATGGGTTGGGTGTGCGGTAGGAATATCATTCTGCGCATGCGCAGACGCAATGCGGAGCTCTCGTCCAATCAGAAGCGAGTATTTCAAATCCGTCACAGAGCTCTCGTCCAATCAGAAGCGAGTATTTTGACCCGGTGCATTATGGGCCATGTCCAAGATGCCGGCACGTATGTTCAAGATGGCGGCACATCCGGTGTCGAAAACTGGCCATTTCGTCGGGATGTGATCACCTAGTGTCGAAAACTGGACCATGTATGGGTCCCGCTAGCCGTTTTGGAGCTAGGGGAGCCACTAATGGTCCAATGGAGTTGTATGAGGTATCCATGTGAAGCCTAGGTGAAGGGGCATCCAGTCAATGGGGTGGGTGCATGTAAAAATTTTCCTGAAAAAAAAAAAATACGGAACACGGACTTTATCGAAAAATTCGGGAAAATGCCTATATGGGGTATGGGGGGTATATAGGTCGCCGGGCTTAACGGGGCTTGCCTATCAATAGAGTTATCTCCCCCTAGTTCCAGGGTGGGTGTATGTAAAAAATTTCCTGAAAAAATACGGAACACGGACTTTATCCTAAATTACGCGAAAATGCCTATATGGGGTATGGGGGTATAGGACCATCCTGGGAAACCTACTATTCGACATTTGCGGTATAGGTTGTGGGGTCTCGTTTTCTTAGTCTCGTCAAGACAAACATGATAGGAAGTGTCGCGGAGCGAAACGGTGAAATTTTTGAAAAAAGTCACCGAGACCATATAGACCCATACTGGGGTATAGGACCAATGTTTGTCCCCCTGGGAAACCCACTTCTCGACATTTGCGGTAGGGTTGTGGGGTCTCGTTTTCTTAGTCTCGTCAAGACAAACATGATAGGAAGTGTCCCGGAGCGAATCGGTGAAATTTTTGAAAAAGTTCGAGGAGCCCCATATAGAGCCATATAGTCCCATACTGGGGTATAGGACCAATGTTTGTCCTACTGGGAAACCTACTTCTAGACATTTGCGGTAGGGTTGTTTGGATTTATTTTCTTAGTCTCGTCATTTAGAACATGATAGGAAGTATCCCGGAGCAAAACGGTGAAATTTTTGAAAAAAGTCACCGAGGCCTGGGTAGGCCCATAGGCCTATACTGCATGGCTATGGGTGTATAGGGCCATACGGGGTGGACATGTTGGAGTCTATGTGAGTCCCTAATGGTCCAATGGGGTCGAGTGAGGTCTTATTTTGAAGCTCTCGTGGAGGAGCACTTGACTACACTAATGGTTCGTCCGTGTTCAATAGTCTGCGCATGCGCAGACTGGCCCGTAGTATAGAAACAGGCATTTTGGGTGTATGTGGGTGTGTGTTTGGGATAGAGATGGGCTATTACGGTTCGAATGGGTCGTGGAAGGTGTCAAAGTGAAGCTTGTGTGGGGTAGAGTCAGAATGGTGTGTTTTTAAGTGCAAGTCGCGTCAATCTGCGCATGCGCAGTTGGTTGTAGTAAGTAAAGTGGCCATTTTGGGGCAGTGAAGGAAGGTATTTGGGGTAGAGAGGGGCCATCCTTGGTCCGAATGCGTCGTGGGAGGTGTCATCTTGTAGTTCTCGGGGTGTACATTCCGATTTGAGGGCTGTCCACAGCATCTGTGACGTCATCGGTGACGTCATCAGTACGAGTAGTAGCGAAAGTGAACATTTTGGGGTAGTGAAGGAAGGTATTTGGGGTAGAGATGCTCCATTCTCAGTCCGAATGCGTCGTGTGGGGTGTCATCTTGTAGTTCTCGGGGTGCAGACCCCGATTTGAGGGATGTTCGCGTCATCTGTGACGCCATCGGTGACGTCATCAGTAGGAGTAGTAGCGAAAGTGAGCATTTTGGGGTAGTGAAGGAAGGTATTTTGGGTAGAGATGCTCCATTCTCAGTCCGAATGCGTCGTGTGGGGTGTCATCTTGTAGTTCTCGGGGTGCAGACCCCGATTTAAGGGCTGTCCACAGCATCTGTGACGTCATTGGTGACGTCATCAGTAGGAGTAGTAGCGAAAGTGAGCCTTTTGGGGTAGTGAAGGATGTTATTTGGTGTAGAGATGGACCACTATTGGTCCGAATGTGTCATGGGAGGTGTCATGTTGTAGCTCTCGGGGTGTACATTCCAATTTGAGGGCTGTTCACAGCATCGGTGACGTCATCAGTACGAGTAGTAGCGAAAGTGGGCATTTTTTAGCGGTGAAGGATGTTATTTGGGGTAGAGAGGGACAATCCTTGGTGCGAATGCGTCGTGTGAGGTGTCATGTTGTAGCTCTCGGGGTGGAGATCACGATTTGGGGGAAGTCCACAGCATCTGTGACGTCATTGGTGACGAAATCAGTACGAGTAGTAGCCAAAGCGGGTATTTTGGGGCAGTGAAGGAAGGTATTTGGTGTAGAGATAGACCATCCATATCTGTCATGCATTATACCAAATCTGTGATGTATTATACCATATCTGTCCTGAATTATACCATATCTGTGCTGTATTATACCATATCTGTCCTGTGTTATACAATATCTGTCTGTATTATACCAAGTCTGTCCTGTATTGTACAATATTTGTCCTCTATTATACCATATATGTCCTGTATTATACCAAATCTGTCCTGTATTATACAGTATCTGTCCTTTATTATACCAAATCTGTGCTGTATTATAGCATATCTATACTGTATTGTACCATATGTCCTGTATTTTACAATATATGTTCTGTATTATACAATATTTGCCCTCTATTATACCATATCTGTGCTGTATTATACCATATGTGATGTATTATACAATATCTGTCCTGTATTATACCATATCTGTGCTGTATTTTACAGTATCTGGCCTGTATTGTACCATATATGACCTGTATTATACCATATCTGTCCTGTATTATACAATGTTTGTCCTCTAATATACCATATCTGAGATGCATTATACCATATATCGGTGCTGTATTATACCATATCTGTCCTACATTATACCAAATATGTG
>JAVTVY010030498.1:0-13105 GCA_036873755.1 Hanleya hanleyi | reverse complement strand
AAAAAATTGCATGCTAATTGCATGAGACAAAACATGATAATTTGGCAATTTATGGTGAATGGTTTGTAGATACCATGGTAATTTGTAGGTTAATAGTAAGGTAAATACCACGGTGAATCCCAGGATTGGATGAATAACACGGTTAAAAAACTATGGTAAAAGTATGGTAAAAAAACACGGTTTTTTGGGACAGGCAATTACCATGATACTTCGTATGGTAATTATCATGGTAATCATGGTAATTTGTATGGTAATTACCACGGTAATTTGTATGGTAATTACATGTTCCAAAAAAACGTTTTTTACCACACTTTTTACCGTGTTTTTTTTATAAGGGTAGCGTCCGTTGAGCTAATCAGCTGGTAAATTACAAGCATCCATAATCCAAAGACCTATTCCATATTCCATATAACAGTATTAGCATCAACTTCAAAAAGACAATCATAGTATACATAAACATAGGCTAGTTTCCTGCAAGAGAGAAGCGGTCAACAGTTCTCAATGATGCCGACAAGACATCATGATGTTCCAAAAATATAAAATCCGTATCGCTGATCAGTATTCTTTATCCATAATAATCGTTGTAAAGTCGTCATCTAGAGAATGATGTATCTCAGTCGCGCTTTGATTGTGACTGTTCATATGCGCACCATGAGGATCGTGAAGTACATGGGTTCATACGGCCCCTAGCTCGTTAAGCGGAATTAAACACAAGCTACGAAACATAGCGCCATAGATCTTGCACGATACGCTCGTATTTTTCTACCACTACCAATCATTCTACCCTATCTCTGGAACGACAAGAAATTGAGAGCTAACACTCGTTACCTTTATAGATTATTATATTGGTATCATTGTTATGTTATCATAACCATCGAAGCAGGGGATCATGGAAATATTCAATAAAGCGGCCTTGTCGGAAACCAGAAAAGTTATGTTGGCCTCAATAAAATTCTTCAAAATTCCTGTCTTTGTGAGGAAAAGTAAGCAAAAACTATGAATATTATTCACTAATTTATCATGCAGTTAAAAAACGAATATAAAATTTTAAAAAATTCGAAAAATCTGACCCAATAAATCATTTTAAAAATGCCTTTTTCTAAAAATGACGGATAGGTCCCAAATAACCCAGTGCAGATAAGGTTAAGAGAGCCAAACCAACTTCCGACGCCGACAATATTGCACTGCCGAGAGCTGAGACCATTCTGCATCTGATAAAGGAGATATCAGACTTGCTACTTGATAGTGGTGGACAGAGGCAGTATCTGATATCTAGACTCTGAAAATATTGTCCAGCTTTGGTCACAAACATAAAACCTCTTAACTCGGTAAAATTACGTTCCGATGTTGGCTATCTGGTAATCTACGATGACAGCTATAATAAGACATCTCTGACCCAACCATAGGAAGATCGTCCCAGAAAATGTGGCTGAAGCCACTGGAATACACTTGATCATTGATTTGATTAATTGATGTTTATTCACCAAATATTTATATATATTATACACTCCAATGAATATCGATAATTAAAGGGAAACTAGTAGAGTTGTATGATACAATAAACTAATTGGCGGGAATAAAACCCCAGAGGGCTTGTTCTATCACAAAATTCTATACATAGATAACAAATAATACATGGCACTGGAAAGAAGAAAAAACTATAGATTGACATGGTGAATATATCTGAAATGATTGCACTGTGAAAATAGGTCAGTCGTGAATAAGATATGTAGTAATTTTCGATCGGAAAAGAGAAGCAGATTCGATGCATTTGAGTGGAGGCGGCAAATTGTTCCACTCTCGTGGTCCAGTAATTTTGACTGTATAAAATGATAAGTTAGACTGATAAAATGGTCTATGCAAGTTGGTTAATTGTCCCCTGGTATGATGGCGGTGTATATCAGACTGTTTGATGAAATAGTCCTGGAAATTTATTGGTAAAAATTCTTTCTTGTAGAAAAATTTATGCACCTTGGAGAAGGGAAGAATATTTGTTCAACTTGAGTAGGGGTAGGATGTTCAATTCTCTGAACAGAGGTAGTGTATGAGCCAGCTTAGTCGAAAAGGTTATTGCCCTGATCGCGCGCTTCTGCAGTATAACTAATGGGTTTAAATGTCATTATGAGTAACATATGTATTTCCCCACAAAACGTTACAATAGTTCAAGTACGGAAATATCATAGAGTAATATAATATAAATAATGTCTTTTTATTCAAGCTTTTGATATGATTTATGATGCCAATATTTCTAGATACCTTATTGCTATGTAATTTACATGAGTTTCCAGTTCAGCTGATCATTAATAATGAGGCCTAAGAATTTAAATTGATGGACAAGTTCAATTTCTGTGCCTGAAACAGATAAGGAAGGTATGTTAGTTGAAGGTCAGACCTTTTGGAAAGAATACAGTATCCAAGAATAGGTTTGAGATGCTGGACGCCATTCACGGAAGACATGCTACCATCGGCTGATGCCTTTATCCTGGAAATAAGGGTGTAGCCACTGGAATTGCAATGAATGAATGAATGAAATTTTATTCACCAACTAGCATAGAGAACACAGATATAAATGGAGTGAAGATTACATTGGCGGGAATAAAACCCAGTTGGGCTTGTTCTATCCCAAAGATTGTATAGTATTTAGCAGTTGAGAGAATGCAGAAGCTGAATCACGATACACTGATAAATTATCTTAGCATGTGGTACAAGGCAACGAGATAAAAATATACAACTTAGATTTGAATAGTGATGAGGATTTAATGGCTTTAAGCGTTGAGGTTAGCTTATTCCATTCCCTGGGTCCTGCTGTTCTAAGGGTATAATAAGACAAATTGGAAGAATAAAAAGGTCTGTATGAATTGGAGAAATTGGTATTGGAGAAAATTAAATCTCAGAGTGAGGCCATTTTGAAATTCATAATCTATTGATCTCCTAGTTTGTAGAGCTGGAGTAAAAATGCTGTATATTAGCAATGCACATACTCAGGATATCAGACTGATGTCGTGTAAGTCTCAAAAGAATAGTTACGTTTACATATGAAAACTCCCTTAGGGGTTAAAGGAATAGACAACCTTTGATAAGCGTATATTGTAAATGAAAGAACAATTCCAGGAGTGTCCAAAACGATTTTTATTTCAATTTTGCAATTTTTTCCAACCGAATAAGAAGCCGTCAATGATAAATTCTGTGGCTTGTAAGGGCGCCGCCATTACGGCAAGTTTAGTGACGTCACTGGGCCGCAGAACACTGCAGTGAACTGGGAGGAAACACAGTTTGCCATGCACTGGAATAATCGCAGCCCAATAGGCCAGCAGGTGTGGATACATTCTTGTATTCTGTACCCTGTAAATACTGGCTAATGTTTGTACAATAACAATGATCTTATCCTTGTTGAGAAATCGGGGTTGATCTGTCGTCTAGACTGTCTAAGTGTCAAAAAAAACACAGCATCGAGTTGTCTGATAAAATATGCTTTCGTTATAGGCTAATACTTTTCAGCTGATCACTATACGCCAACATGCGTCAACATAATTCGGCAGTAACTCACTGAGATTGTTTAATGTAACCGAAATTGAGAATAATTCTGATTTCTGTGTTACCAATTCAAAGAATCGAGCCTCAACAAAGACCGGCACTCAGCCAGAAAACGAAACTAAATCTGCCTTAGCTGGAGGCTCATTTCTCCGGGAAAAGATTGTCCGGAGATTTTTCTCACCGTTGAACTGTTACCGAAAGAAACTGTTCAGCATGACACGGCCGTTAAACACCCACCCAAATATTTACCTGAGAAAGTTTATGGAATAAATCCTTGTCAGCTAATGTCAGCACTTGCACATGTGCTCGTCTGATCGTTTCCTAACAGGACATCTCACAACAGAGCCGACTAAACGAAATCCGCGACCCGGCCGACTTCTACGGTATATACATTGTACATCCTCGACCGATTTCTACGGTAGATCGTCTTCAATGGGCTCGAACACGCCTGACACTTCTTGTATCCCTCGACACTGCCCCCAAGCAGCGTAGATGAAAGCATGGTTTCGCCCAGCCAGCCATTGTCATCAGTCAGGTTAAAACTCCAGGAAATGCAAGGCGTCGGATACTTGGAAAAAGTTGAAAATCACTTGCTGCCATGTTTGCTCTCTGGCCCATTGACGTCATGAGCTAGTTGTCACGTGAACATCACTCGGCCGCTCATTGGTTAAACCATAAAGATGGCATAAAGATGGCGGCTCCCTTCATTCAACACATCTGGTTATTTTCCCAATGTTTGGGAGTATTTTTCTTCGTTAGAAAGAATCTCAAAAATAGGAAAAAAATATTTTTGGGCACAGTTTGGATTGTTCTTTCAGTCGCAGTTTACGTTTGCCAAATGTTGTCTATTCCTTTAAGTTAGTAAAGCCAATTTTATTTTTTTTACATATATATTTTGTTTTATTCTGCACGAAAACATGTAGTTCGATAGCAGAAATACCGAACCTTTATACCGTTAACGTCCAGAGCGAAAAGAGGGGTAAACTAGTGTCAAATGACGTTTGAAATAGTTTCTTCTGCTTTTTGGCGTTCTCGTGTGCATTTTAGCATGGAATTAGTAATATGTTTAAAATATGACACCTTGAACCAAAACGAATCTAACGTTTCCAAAGTAACCATACTTGCCGTGATATTTTATCGAAATATTATTTTGGTTCGAGATATCATATTTTAGATATATTAAAAAAAAATCCATGCTCAGAAGCATAATAAAAATCAAAAAAACAGATGAAAGTCCCATGTCAAACGTCCACTGGCGCTGCGTTACGTCACTCTGACTGTGAGAGTTCACAGTATAACACTTGGGTAAACTGTCTGTACGAAACATAGACTGTTGTGCAGAATTGAAAGAATTATTTTTGTCTTCACTAGTGGAACATCTAACGGAGTTCTTCCCCTGTAAGTGACACTTCTTTTCTCATCTAGACATGAACAGTGCAATTAAGAAATTGTTGACGGACGCACATACGTTCAGACGATTAGACGACTAAATGTGCAATACAATGACATGGGAACGCAGATGGGCTGAGAGCAGTGCATAAATATTTTTTTAGTTCGCACTTACTGTAGAGTGTGCCTGAACATATTGATTATTTTTCAGATACCATGTATAATACCCGAGGTGCTTCGAGTCCAGATAAGGAACCATTGGAGATGCAGGAAATGTTTGTTTGATCCATCTAAATCCTGTAATCGTACAATAAGTATTTGATGTCTACCACCGTCATAGAAATATAACGGTCAATATTATACGCTGTCAATACTTCTGCTAAATATGACACTGGGGAATGCACTTTAGCAATTCACAGATAATTGTAGCAAATCACAGATCATGTTACCAAGCCACTATAACTACATTATAGACCAAATGCCAATTTGTATTACACCGGCATGCCGATGAAATCATACTCTTACAAAATTAATAACACAGAAACCTGACTGCTATATCTTCTTACAGATCATTTACCCTTGGCATAACGACAGTCATATTGAAAATGATGCAAACCCATTTAAATGACAATAACATACCCCGAACATATGTGGCACATGTTGTTGTTGTTGTTCTTCAATCAGATGATCGGTCAACCCCTGCAAAACATATCAGCAGGCCTACAATGCAGACATGGCAAGGTTAGCAGGCACTAATCCAAATATCGTGCACATTTCACGGACTACATGGGACGGACTACACGGAGTAGCGGGCATCAAATATATGTACCGTCAAGTTACAGGTATATGCAGAGTTATCGCATTACCATCCACAAAACTGTTATATTTTTAGCCGAACCTTTGTATCTTATATTTCGACAGTACAAACCAATATGGGGCTCCGCCTTATAAATCGAGGGCTTTCGGGGTTGCAATTCATTGAAAGGTGGCAGAAATATACCAATATTGCACACTACACACACATTTCAACTTTATGTCAACATATATTGGTTACAGATAGAGGGCGGGGCAAGGTGCCCGGGGGTGAAGACATACTCCCCATGGTAGTGTAAGCTCCTGGAATATTTTAGGGAATAAATATATATGACGAAAATATTACTGTTTTTGGTACCCCACATGGCCGCCATCTGGTAGAATTTATCCATGATCCTTTACTTGGGGGTTATGCAAATATGCTCCAAATTACCGCAGTATTATAAATTAAAAAGCCGCGAAGGGTCAGCTTCCATTTTTTTGTCGTTCCGAAGATAGAGGAGAAAAAAGGAGAGAGGGAGCATAATGCCCCACCGCCCACCCCAGGCCTGGTAGGTTTCATGACAAAAACATACAGCTAGTTCAACATGTTCAACACTGATCATTAAAGAATCGTGTGTCTCGCTATTGCAAGCGTTATCATGGACTATTACACCACCAACTATACATGGAAACATGAAATTACTACACATGCGAACAATGCTAACTGTATTCGTCAAGCATGCGGCCGATTCAAAATATTCATAACCCCGTGGTCGAGTCAGTATTTCATAAAAAAAATGATTGACAAGTGAAATGAAAACAATACTATCACAACTGCTGTATGCCCAACTATGTCTTTATTTATATATAAGTCGATTAGTAAATCACCTTCTAAAATCTCATTAAAATCATTTCATGTTGATTACCTCCCTTGGATTCCCTAACACCACCCCCCCCCAATGACTTAACTACCGTCACTAACTGAACTTTTTTTCTGCTGGCCTACCATACGTTCATTAATATCACTGTTTTAAGATTTTGCACTAGAGCTAACCTCAACTGTACACGCATTACTCTCAACTGTAACTTTCTGTAAACCATCCAAGCGTGTTCTTCTAGCCAAGGAATTTTTCAAAATATGATTTTGACTGTGCCGAATTTAACCTGTTTAATTCACGTCGCAATGATGTACCGGACACGTCATCGGCAAATCTTTCCTCCAAAATAGAATCGCAGTTTGCATGAAGCTTAGGTTGTTCCCCTTCTATTAAGCCTACCTGGCCTGGGGTGGGGAAGCAAATGGCCCCTCTACCAAACTGTCTGCGCTATCTCCGGAACGACAAAAAACGGAAAGCTGAAACTCCGTGACTTTTTAGTTTATCATGGGAAAATTCAAGATGGCGCCCACATGGGGTCCCAGAAAAGTTATATTTTTGTCGTATTTCTATGAAAAGCAGACAAAAAATATTTTATTTCATATCACATTAATATTTACTAATTTATCACGCAGTTTTTTCGCAGAAATTGCATAAATAAAAAAATCGGAAAATCTGACTGAAATATCAAACAAAAAATGCTGTTTTTTGAAAATGATGTCACTGTGACGTCATCAAGACGGCCATCTTGGTTTTTTTAACATTTTCTGGTAGAGCTTGACCCAAGGGTATAGTGTGGTAAGTTTCAGCTCCCTAGCTGAAGGGGTAAGAAAAATAATTAGGGGGGCCATTTCAGGCCTGAACAGGGCCCAAAAAGCCCAGGCCAGATAGGGTTAACCTGTTTAATTCACGTCGCAATGATGTACCGCACACGTCATCGGCAAATCTTTGCTCCAAAATAGAATCTTAGTTTGCATGAAGCTTACGTTGTTCCGCTTCTATTAACCCTATCTGGCCTGGGCGATTTGGGGTGTATCGCAGCCTGAGGAGTGGGGCGGAAAGTGCTCCCCTATATATTTTCTCTACCACTAAGGCTAGAGCGTTCAAACTTATCACACGGTATCTTCGGTTCAAGCTCTACCTGAAAGCCATCTTTCTGCCTTTTTGGGGTCGATTTTTGGAAATTTTCATTTTTCCGATTTTTCTCTCGAAAAAATAAAATAAAATATAGAACAATTAGTTTTGCATAAATAAAATACTTTCAAGGCCTTTTAGGCAAGGAAAATGTGAAGAAATGGAGAGAAACGATCGAAAAACACGACTTTCGCGGATATCACATGGATTCCATTTTGAATTTACCCATGATCCTCTGCTCGGGGGTATATGAAGATAGGCTCAAAATGACTCCAATAAGATTAGCTTAAAAGTCCCCAAGTTTCAGCCTCCTCGGTTTTGTCGTTTCGGAGCAGCAGAGAAAAGCTCACTAGTGGGGCACTTTCCGCCCCCCAGTCCCCCGCCATGCCAGGTAGGGTTAATCCACAAAACACATGGATAATTTTCTGCATTCTCTGTCCTGTTTTCTGCTTTCTCAGCGTCAAGAGAGAACATGCGCGTGAGACTTGATCCCTTCAACCCATGCAAAAATAAAAAAATAAAACATCTTCCTCTCCTGTGATGACTGGTACCTTTTTTTGTAAGCACTTGTACAATCTCCAGAACACTATTTTTTGTAATTCAACAATTCAAATTTAGGCGAATAGTTATTAGGTTTTAATTCAATGCTTCTTCTTAATTCCTAATAAGTACATATCAGCACCGAATACGACATTCGCTGAAATGATAATCATCTCTCTTAATCCATAATAGCAATTACACTGCAAATTTCGACGAAAGTCTAAGTACAATTCTGGGTAACAAAGTTTGTCTGGTAAGCAATGTAGTTCACTGGTATCAACAATATATAGTTATTCAAGAATGGCTCTTGATTAACCTCACCAGGCCTGGATAGGGGGGAGAGGTTAAAATGCCTCCCCCCCCCCCCCAACTTTGTGCGCTATCTCCGGAACGACAAAAAATCAGAACTGACACTCCGTGACTTTATAGTTCACCTTATTAGGCTCATTTTGAGACTATTCGCATAGCCAACCGAGTAGGGAATCATGGGCAAATTCAAAATAGCGGCCACCTAGAGTACCAGAAAAATCATGTTTTCGTCATTTTTCTTCACCATTGCTGCTTCTCCGCGATGAAAAGTGGGCAAAAACTATTTTAAAAATGTAGTTTTTGAAAATGACGTCACTGTGACGTCATCAAAGTGGCCATCCTTGACCCAATGTAAAGCGCGGTAAGTTTCAACCCCTTAGCCCAAGGGGTAAGAAAACTAAACATGGGAGGGGGCGCACTGGCCCCTTCCCAGACCTGGACATTTCCCAAAAAGCATAAGCCAGATAGGGTTAACAGATTACCATTACAAAGATAATAAAGTCCATTTACTGATTAATAAAGTTCATTGAAGTTGAATCGTTCATAGAAATTATTGATGTACAGTACGCCCACTTTCCACCTCCGTGGATGATGGCTGGATCATCCGTGGATGATGGCTGGATCATCCACGGATGATGGTCGGACCATCCACGGATGATGGTCGGATCCTCCGCGTATGGTTTGGGCCGTGAACTGACGTGCCTGCACTATACTGAGTTTCACTGATAGATAATCATATGTTTTCGACGAGTTATAATCGCATATAATGCGGGATTATTTCTGATCGATGAAAATAATCTGGAAGAAATGGGGTTTACGGTATATTCATTAAAAGGTATAAATTCATCTGTTCATGAAGTGGTTGCGTGAAGATTCGTATATTTATGTTCTTGTATTTGTCAATGGCTCACAATGTGCGGAGAAAAATATCGGAAATATCGACACTCCTACCGTACTACCCGTAATTTGCTCTTTTATTGTAACGGTTGTCCTCTACTTCTACTTCAGTCTATTATCTTGATTATTCTCGCAAATATGTATTAGTTTAGCACAGGATAATGCAATAAATTTGCTCTGCGATTGGCGTTTTTCGATCGCGAAGAAAATGTTCTTGTGTGTATGTATATATATATATATGCTCTCAGTGAGGTCCGCGCTCGTTCGCACATGTGCGTAGATTTCGTCATATCTCTCTTTTCGTATAGGGCCTACATTTTCTCTTTGGAAAACGTATGTAATCAATCTCAAAAGAGTGTATTTCAAAATTTAAAATGACTACATAATAAGCTAATAGTTCGGGAAAAATAGTACGCCCATAATAAAAGTAATATTTATTTGATCAGACTAATGTCGCGCTTTTCTAATAAAATTTACTTTGTGAAAGTATGTTTCTATTCGCAACTTCACTTTTATTCACATCTGGAGATTTTTTTGCTATTGTATCTTCATAATCTTTGATTAATTCTGTCAATGTCAGAGAAAAGGGAACCCTTGGTAAGTAACGCTGTTGAAATAGTATATTGTGTCCACCTTCGCATGCAAAATTATTTTCGCCACTTGCCATTCTGGTTGATTTATTTATTTAATTGTTCAGTTGAATTTCAACTTTCACAAACTGTTTTGTTTCATCAAACCACCTTTTGTCTGCGTATGTTCACCAGTCTATTCTGTTGTTAATACGTTGATTGAACTCTGTGTCACTTCCGACTTCAATGCTCATAAACAAAATGCTTTATTTATCCATATACAAATTTCTGAATCAATTCATAAATTTACAAACACTATATATATATATTTTAAAACAAATAAAAATACATAATTTGAAATATATATAGCGGAGATTATTGTACAGTTTCGTATAACTCTGTTTCAGTAATTGATTAAACTTTAATTGTACCCATTCTTTCTTCCCGGGGACTTCCGGCTTCAGTTCGTAACCGAAAGCTTGATAATAGTAGCCAGATAAATCATGCGATTATCTCCTGAAATTTATCGATCTTCACTTTTGAAGTGACTATGATCACCCTTAGAAAAAATGGTTCTACATAGAACCATATATGGTTCTTCAGCTTGTAGCTGTGGTGGAACCCTTAATGGTTCTATATAGAACCCTCAAAATATGGTTCTATAAGAACCCTCGAATATGGTTCTGTATAGAACCCTCAAAATATGGTTTTATATAGAACCCTCACAAAATGGTTCTATATGGAACCATTTCAAGATGGTTCTACATAGAACCCTCTCATGAAGGTTCTTTGGGACCATGTGAAGGGTTCTATGTAGAACCATTTTTAAGGGTTTCAGGTCGATCAATTAAATGTTCCCAACAGAGCTAAGAGTTGTATGTAGAACCCCATTGTGAAAGACATGTTATATAACACCAATTGTTCTATACAAAAGTTTCTGCATAGACATCTTTTTCATGAAGGAAATTCGTAGCTGTAGGATTTACAACTGGTATGATTATGGACTAAACTGAGAACATGCACAGGTAAAAACACGAGAAGACCTGCAGTCAGGTTTGTCAAGATCACTTCATTTATTAAAACAACAGCCAAAATATCTTGAACATATGGTCATAAGCACCGGAAACTTCATTCATGTTAGACAGCAAATGCGATCAACAACATGCCACTTTAATATTATGACAAAACTCGAAAGACACTATTGGGCAAGGCTTTGGTGTAAGACCACCCATTGAAAAGGTAATATCCTGGACAAAAGACTTACAACTTGCAGCAGATCCTTTGTCAATTATATTTCGTGAGTCTTACACCAAATCGTTGCCCACTATACTATGGGGGAGATTCATACATGAAACACACATCAGCCCCCACAACTAGGATTCCTGTGGAAGCAAAAATTCCTGTGGCATTGGAATATTCCCCATTTAACACAACTTAAAAGTGCCAAGCCTAAGTTACTTTTGTTACATTGGCCTCAGCATTGCCGATTGTTGTGGCTAATTGAGGGAGCTGTACATGATACATGTAGGTGATATTCCCACCATCGACATAGACACTTTTGAATATAAAATAGTATGTGACATTCCCATCATTCAGTATGTCATATCCCCATCATACACTAACAGTACACGATATCCCCATCATTCAGTGGGCAATATCCCCATCATTCAGTGGGCGATATCCCCATCTGTACACTAACAGTATGCGATATTCCCATCATACAGTAGGTGTATGAATGATGGGGATATCACATACTGTTAGTGTATGATGGGGGATATCGCAATCATTCAGTAGGCGGTATCCCCATCATACACTAACAGTACACGATATCCCCATCATTTAATAGGCGATATCCCCATCATACACTAACATTACGCGATGTCCCCATCATACACTAACAGTACGCGTTATCCCCATCATACACTAACAGTACACGATATCACCATCATTCAGTAGGCGATATCACCACCATTCAGTAGGCGATATCCCCATCATACAGTACGAGATATCCCCATCATACACCAACAGTACGCAATATCACCATCATTCAGTAGGCGATATCCCCATCATACACTAACAGTACGCGATATCACCATCATTCAGTAAGCGATATGCCCATCATACACTAACAGTACGCAATATCACCATCATTCAGTAGACGATATCCCCATCATACACTAACAGTACGCGATATCCCCATCATTCAGTATGCGATATCCCCATCATACACTAACAGTACGCGATATCCCCATCATTCAGTAGGTGATATCCCCATCCATACACCATCAGTACGCGATATCACCATCATTCAGTAGGCGATATCCCCATCATACACTAACAGTATGCGATATCCCCATCATTCAGTAGGAGATATCCCCATCATACACTAACAGTACGAGATATCCCCATCATACACTAACAGTACACGATATCCCCATCATACACTAACAGTACGCGATATCACCATCATTCAGTAGGCGATATCCCCATGATTCAGTACGAGATATCCCCATCATACACCAACAGTACGCGATATCCCCATCATACACCTGTAGCATCTCTGGGTTTGACTCGGTGTCAAGCAGACATCAGCGATAAGTGTTGCGCAAAGAACCATCTCTAAGTTGGTGTTAAACCCCTAAATAGATACAAGATTAATAATTAGCCAATCATGCTCCACCGTGAAACATAACAATGTTCCCCCCCTCCCCCCATATGATTAATATGACTGGAACAGTCATTCATTGGACAAATAGATATACTCAGGAACACAGACGTTATAGATATCAATTTATTTAATTCTTGTGAGCGACGTTTCAATGCAGATACTAGCATTTTTGTCAAGCATTTTTGGCAATTCATCATTAGCTTGACAAAAATGCTAGTATCTGCATTAAACATCGATCACAAGAATTAAAGAAGTTGATATGCATAACATATGTGTTCCTCAGTGTATCCTCAGACTTTTAAATGCCACTTTAAACAACAAATAGATATATCTTGGTCCAATCATCACCTTGTCGGTCCCCTGGAGGTGCAGTCTGTCGTAGATGGCTCTATTCC
>JAVTVY010030497.1:0-12199 GCA_036873755.1 Hanleya hanleyi | reverse complement strand
TATATATAAGGTCGTTTGTGAACCATTAGTTCGTGTATCATGTCGAGTACGTGTACGTTCTGTCAGAGAACCTTCTCTCGCCGCGATAGTATGCTCAGACATAAGCGTCTGAGGCATAGTCAGGAGATACCCCAGAATCCCGCTAGAGGCCCGTCAAGTGGAGTAGAGCATCCCTGTACTATGATGGTCAGCGGCCCTACGGGATGTGGCAAGACATCCTGGGTGATGAAGTTCTTAGAAGAAGGGCCCATCAGCTAGACCCGTATAGTTTGGTGCTACAGTCGGTGGCAGTCCGCCTACAAAAACACCTCTTTGAAGAATGTAACATTCGTGCCTGGTATCCCTCAAGACATTGGAGAGGCTTACTACTTCGACCCTAATGAGATCAACGTGGTAGTGCTCGATGACCTGATGGGTTTGGCTAATAGAGACTCACGCATCTCCGATCTCTTCACGAAAGGGTCACATCATCGCAATCTGTCCGTCATCTATTTAACCCAAAATTTGTTTCCACTGGGAAAGCCTCTCGCGACATTACTTTAAACTGTCAATACTTCGTACTGTTTAACAACCCTATTGCCAGACAACAAATACAGCTCTTTGGACGACGTATCTATCCCAAACACACAGAGTATTTCATGGAGAAATATGAAGATACCATATCCACCCCTTACGGTTACCTCTTGATAGACCTAAAGCCAACTACACCCGAAAATCAACGACTGAAGAAGGTTGTCGAATCGCAGATTGGAATGGGACTTTTCACCAGACAAAGACCTCCGTGGTACACTACGCAAAAAGGTAAAGGAAGTAAGCGTCTGAAGCGTAAAGGTTGTGGAGAGCCCACCGGTAGTGTGAAACGAGAAACATGGAGAAGGCTGTTCGGTGTTCCTTCACGAGTGATGTTCAATGGCAAAATTATTGAAAAAGTCGCACAATACAGGAAGAAGGGATATACAGCAGACGAGGCCATAGCCTTAGCAGTGGAGGCATATACACATCAGATGACTAGAACAATGTGTCAGACTTATGTTGACACAGTCACGGGTATGAAAACTTTGGAATCCGATAGTATTCATACGGTGTTAATGAAGACTTGCCTTGAACTGCAGAAATTACATAATATGGACTTTGCTGAGGCGATGACGCAGAGCATCAAACTGAGATGGCACCTATTCAAAGATTTATACAAAACACGAGGATGATTAATGTTATTTATTCTAATACGTAACATGTAAATAATTATTATTTCTGAGTGTAACCATATCGATACAAAAGGAGTTCTTTTATTCTAATACATGATGATGATTATGATTAATGTCTTTTATTTTAATACGTAACATGTAATACACAAGAATTAATGTTATTGATTCCTATATATATACACATGGAAATATGTTTCATGGCTGAGTGTAGCCATGTGCTACGATATGTACACCATCGTTCAAAATATAGCGCTTGTCATCAAAGGGACATAGGCTTTGTTTGTTGACAGTCAGACTGTAGAGATGATGATCTATGCTTCTAATTTGATTCAAGGTTGTACGAATACTTGTTCGATTGAATAAACAGTCTTTATACATAGCATGTCTTCATTTTTCCTTGATGGCATACTTGCTAATGCCTTTCGCCGTTTTCTTCTCTTACACACACACACACACACGCACAAACACACCACATACACACACACACCAGAACACACCACACAAACACACACACACACACACACACACACACACCAATACATATAGACTGTACAATTCCTACAATTTGAGTGGTGGATATTTTTGAACAAATACAATCACAAACACACCACACACAAATACACACACACACACACACACACCACACAAATACAATCATAAACACACCACACACAAATACAATCACACACACACCACACACACACACAAACACACCACACAAACACGCAAACAAACACACACACCACCCACACACACACACACACACACAAACACACCACACACAAATACATATAGACTGTACAATTCCTACAATTTGAGTGGTGGATATTTTTGAACAAAGAAAATTAAATATAAATTTTCCTTAATTTACAAATATGCCGCCGGCAGATGGGGCAAGATATGGTCGTCTGTACTTGTCGAGAAATAACAAAGGAACAGGAAATAACAATAGAACAGGGGTTTTCCATATAATGTCAGTGTGTGGGCAGATAAAAATTTAGCTACGAAGACAATGAAGAGCGTGACTCATCGCTCTTTGTTTATGAGGAGACCATTGTTCTACCTAGATGCGTCTGTACTTGTCGAGGATTAAAGACAAAAGAACAGGAAATAACAATAGAGCAGGTGTACTAACAATGATGCCAGAATCTAAAAATAGAACTGAGGTGATGCTCTAAAAATAGAACTTACATATGAAGTACCAAAACAGGGATTAATACATATGAAGTAACAAAACGGGGAGCAATACTTATTAAGTAACAAAAAATATTATGTCAAAAAATAGGGAGCAATACATATTAAGTAACAAAAACGCTATTTTGTGGCGTATTACATATGTTGTTTTAGAACCCGCTAAACACCCTCTACTGTCGTATGAGGCGTCATATTAAAGCAATACGGGGGAGGTAGAGACCGACTGGACTGGTGTGTAGTGAAAGTGCCATCAATATGCAGACAGAGAATAGTGAAAAGGGGCCATGAACGTTTTGGAAGTCGAGGAGAACCATCCGTGGTCCGAATGAGTCGTATGGGGTGTCATAGTGAAACACTCGTGGGACAGAGTCCGACTGGACTGGTGTGGTGCGGAAATTTCGTCCATCTGCGCATGAAGCCCTTGGTGTGTAGACTACGCTTGGGGTGGGTTGGACGGGAACGGAACTCATGTCGAGGAGTAGTAACGATAGCGACGTGAGACATGCCTACATCCCTATACACTAATATGGAAAGCCATCAGTGGCATAACTTCTGGTTTCCGACACGTGATAATTCTACTTTCCACGTGTGGTAATTCTATTTTCCACGTGTAGTAGTTCTATTTTCCACGCGTGGCAAATACAGCCAATGGGTTGAATAGTAATTACCACGTGTGGATATTTCGATCAATTATTCAACGTGGAAATTATTTACCACGTGTGGAAAATATCCACCAAAGATAGAACTGGAAATATCACGCGTAGAAGTTATTTACCACACGTGGTATTTATCATCCAATCATTGAATTCGGAAATACGACGCGTGGTAAATTATTTCCACACGTGGTATTCCCAGATAACCGCGCGTCGAAATTTCATTTTACCCAGCCAATGAATGAAAGCCTCACAAAGAAAGGTCGCTTAAAAATATCAGAAATTAACCGTTTGGAGCGACTTTGCAGGCTTACCAAACATGCTTTGTATTATCTGATCATGTGTACGGTATTGTGCATGTATACATGTGTGACTATAGCCATGGTGCTCCTTGACAGCATAAATTGCGTGAATCTGCTTTCTGTAACGATTGTTTTAATTGGTAGAATTCAAAAACGGAATTACCACGTGTGGAAAAGAGAATTACCACGTGTAGAAATACCACGTGTATTTACCACACGTCGTATTTCCGAGTTCAATGATTGAATGATAAATACCACGCATGGTAAGTAATTTCCACACGTGATATTTCCAGTTCTATCATATGTGGATGTTTTCCACACGTGGTAAATAATTTCCACGTGTGGTATTTCCCGGTCGAATAATTGGTCGAAATATCCACACGTGGTAATTACCAGTCAAACCATTGGCACGTGTGGAAACCCAGAAGTTATGACACTGATGGCTTTCCATACACTAAACCATGCTCGGGTGACTAATGGACCCTGGAGTGTACAGACTCTCCTGAACTCGGCATACAGGTGCTGTTGGGTTGGGAGAGAGAGAAAGAGAGACGCGTGCAGCGACTCTCGGGTGCGCCCTTGAATATGCCTACACCCCTATAAAATAAACCACACTCGGGTGACTAATGGACCCTGTGTGCCCTCTTGAACTCAGGCATACTGGTGTTGTTGGGTGAAGAGAGAGAGAGAGATAAAGAATTGAGGTTTAATTTTTCAGCAATATTTCAGCTATATAGCGACGATCATTGTAATATCTACTTCTGGTCTGGCGAACTGCCAATGTGAAACTGGTAGGAGCTTGTTAGGTAAAATTTGACTAAGCTTAATACCAGCTGCTACAATATGTGGTTTCATACAAATTCCAAGAGGTGGAATAATGGAGGGTTTCTTAAAATACAAATCTACGTATTGAGAGTTGAAAAGAAAGCTACATGTATATGCAGAATTTGAGCGATTACATCGCAATTTTGTGATATATTGCAGTGCTAGTTTATTTCTTCGAAGTTCTAAACGAGATTCATCTGCTTCGACATATAAGCTTTCATCAGGTGATGTTCTGAACGCTCCGAAGCAAAGTCTCAGTCCTTGATGGAGAATAGGATCTAGCTTTGCCAAGTTCGACTTGCTTGCACCGTTGTGAACAAGAGCCACAATAAAGCTTAGAACGAATAAGTGATCGATATAAATGGAGAAGCATCTGCTGATCTCCTCCACACTTATAGCTGGCAACTACCTTCAACAAATCAAGAGCTTTTGTGCACTTAGCTTTCAAGCAATTTGTATGCGATAAGAATAATCGGTAATCAAACAATATTCCTGAGAATTTGACTTCTTTTGCTGCCTTGATTTCAGTTCCATCTAATGTGGGTACTGGATCTTTGTGATGGAAATACTTTCTACAAATACGTATACAATTGTCTTTGCTCTGGAGAACTTGAAACCATTTTCTAGACACGATTTCTGAATTCTATTAAGACAAAGTTGTAATGTTCTCTCAATATTATGTATACATTTCCCACTAAACGATGTTGAAATCATCTACAAATAATGAAACATCAATTGATTTGATCTTGATACTAAACAGAGTGGTAGACAATATACTACCGTGTGGGACACCTTGATCTTGATCGAGATGATCAGACATGGTTGTACTCAACCGAACTTGAAATTGTCTATCATTCAGAAAGTTGGAAATAGAAATGGGTAAACGACCTTCTAATCCCATAGTATGAAGGTCTTTCAAAATCCCGTATTTCCAAGTATTATCATAGGCTTTTTCTAAATAATAATAAAAATAAAAAAATAGATAGAAACCACATGTTCATTCTCGAAAACATTCTTGGCATAATAATTTAATCTAACCAAATGGGCAATGGTACTTCTATTTCTACGTGTGGAAATTATTTACCACACGTCGTATTTCCGAGTTCAATGATTGAATGATAAATACCACGCGTGGTAAGTAATTTCCACACGTGATATTTCCAGTTCTATCATAGGTGGATGTTTTCCACACGTGGTAAATAATTTCCACGTGTGGTATTTCCCGGTCGAATAATTGGTCGAAATATCCACATTTTTTATCATATTTAGTCCAAACCAGATTTCTGGCACAAAAAGGGAGTCCAAAGCATGACTCTGTGTGATGGCTTCCATACAGGTACTTTCAATCCAGACACTCTCCCTCCTCCAAGTGATTGGCAGCTGACCTCTGAGTGCTCAGTGGAAAAAAAGATATGAGTCTCCTGAACTCGGCATACGGGTGTTGTTGGGTTGGGAGAGAGAGAGAGAAAGACGCGTGCAGCGACTCTCGGGTGCGCCCTTGAACATGCCTACACCCCTATAAAATAAACCACACTCGGGTGACTAATGGACCCTGTGTACCCTCTTGAACTCAGGCATACTGGTGTTGTTGGGTGAAGAGAGAGAGATAAAGAATTGAGGTTTAATTTTTCAGCAATATTTCAGCTATATAGCGACGATCATTGTAATATCTACTTCTGGTCTGGCGAACTGCCAATGTGAAACTGGTAGGAGCTTGTTAGGTAAAATTTGACTAAGCTTAATACCAGCTGCTACAATATGTGGTTTCATACAAATTCCAAGAGGTGGAATAATGGAGGGTTTCTTAAAATACAAATCTACGTATTGAGAGTTGAAAAGAAAGCTACATGTATATGCAGAATTTGAGCGATTACATCGCACTTTTGTGATATATTGCAGTTTCATTGTTTTACAAACACAGCTAAGTAGTATATAATGCGTATATTGCCTCAAGTTTGGTTCAGCGCGCATGCGCAGATAAAAAACCGGAAGTGCGCAGGTCTGTGTGCGCAGTTGTTCTGCGCAAGTGTGTGACGGAAAGTGACATCACCTGACCTTTGGGGGATGTATTCCTCCGCAGTGATACGATCGCGGGAAAAAGCCTCCGCGGACAGAAAGTAGTCCCAAAAACGCGGGGAGCCGGGGGAAATTCTCCAGCAATCTTCGGGACATTTTGAGGACGAGAGGGGCCCCTAATGGACCGATTGGGTCGAGTGAGGTGTCAAAGTGAAGCGTTCCTCCAGGGCGATCAATTCATGGGTGGGTGCATGTAAATTTAGGATTTGTCCCGAAAATATAAAAAGCGGAACACGGACTTTACCCCTACAATAGGGGGAAACCACTATCAACCATGTCCAAAAGGGCTAATATCGGTTTTCGGCTTATCCGGGCCTGCTGAGAGAGGCAGGGTGGGGGAGTGGGTGCATGTAAAATTAGGATTTGTCCCGAAAATATAAAAAGCGGAACACGGACTTTACCCCTAAAATAGGGTCTGATTCGCACATTCGCATCTATACGGAAAAATGGCTGTATGGGATATATGGGTGCTCATTTTTTGTGGATTTTACTATGGGATGTGGGATCTGGGAACATAAAACACGATGGGAAGGGTCTCGGAGCTAAGTAGTGAAATTTTTCGAAAAGTTCACGTAGGTCTGGATAGGCCCAAAGGCCTACTGGCTTAGTGTATGAGGCGCCGTTTGTCACTTTCTGATTTAATCTACTGATTTATAAATATCGGGTATTTAGCAGTCGGATATATAAATTTGCAAAAAAATTTAAATCCTATATCAGCGAATAAAATCCGAGAAAAATTTATAAATACCTATTTTAGATTTCAAGATATATATATCTCTCGTTGTGTTATTTCTGGGATATAAATTCCTCCACAATATATATATATTCCTGACAAACGATTTCTTATTTATATATCCAAGGTAACGTATCTTACTGATATATAAATATTTCAAAATGTGCTGTTGGATATATATATATCCAGTCCTCGTCTAACTCCGGATTTACAAATACTGAACTGAGAAAGTCTCACATATAGATATCCCATTTATAGTATGCTAATGAGTTACGATACGTTTACCGCAAAACTGATGATGTCACACTAAGCCTCTTCAAGTGTACCAAGGGTCTAAATCATTCCGCAGATTCTCATGTGCGGTATTGTAAACACGCGCTAATTTGTGGGTCATCTGTGAATATTATCGGGCAATTTCATTCAAGTACTTCTTACTTTCCCACGAGAATGATAACTTTTTTTACCAGCGTTATTCGCAGCAGCACAGAATTTATAGAAAGCTATTATTATTAGTATTCATTATGTCTTGCCCACGGATCACAAGGACTTTGTCACCTGAAACACGAAATATACCAGGAGTGAGTGATGTACCCGCTCAAAGATATCCCGAGGAGCTTGGTTTTGGCGCAGCCCAGGAAAGCAACCTTTCCGATACAGACCAAATTACGGTAAGGTTAATTAATTTATTGATCATTCGAGTTGTAAGCCAGATAATTGACAGTATATATAAAGTGACTAGATGTCTCTGTAACCCTTCTTATTTCACAAATTTAATAATTAATAATAGAAAATCGAACGCTCAATTTTCAGTTTTCGATCTTTTCGAATGAAAATTTGAAACGGTACGTCGCAATTTTCGTATTTGTTAAAATCCAAACAAAGGAACGCTGTAACTGATGGAGAATTATGGCAATAAGGCCCGTACAACACTTAACAGTTCTATTTTCAAATTTTCTTCCTCAACCTGAAAAATATAATTTAAAAAACAGTATTTGAACGCTCGACGAAGTAATTGGACGCTTTTCACGAGTCAGACAATCAAAAATGAGAAAAATGGACGCTGAAACGGATGCAGAGGTCCGGATAGCACTTGGCAGTTCAGTTTTCGCACTCAACTTGAAGAATCAAAAGCCAAAAAATGAACGCTTCTATTCAATTTTCGTTCTTTCTTCCAAGAGTCGGAGAATAGAAAATTGAACGTTCCAATTTCCTTTTATATTTGATATAAAATCATTAACCTTTATTTCTGTGTCCTTGAATCACTCAAATTTAGACTGCATGAATATCAGTAGGTCTTAGCTGGAATCTATGGTTGGCCATCGCCACAATTCGCCATTTACAGGATGCCTGTAAATAATATATACCATGGTATGAAATGCCAAGCCTGCCATAATTCGTATTTACAGGATGCCTGTAATTATTTTGTACCATGGTATAAAATGCCAAGCCTGCCATAATTCGTATTTACAGGATGCCTGTAATTATTTTGTACCAGGCTTGGCATTTTATACCATGGTATATATTATTTACAGGCATCCTGTAAATGACGAATTATAGGGATGGCCAATAATAGAAATCGTTCAGAATATCAATAGGTCTTAGCTGGAAGCGTTCTGAATATTAGTAGTCTTAGCTGGAATCGTCATCTCATGAATTCCGCGAAAAAGCGGACATCGCTAAAACAGCCCTTTTTCGCGTAAAATTTACTTCACATTCTTTCGTAGACCAAATATTAGCATGCTGTTTTTTATATTCGCTTCCCATAATCTCCGGGGACACGTCAATAACAGAGATTTAATCGCGAAATATTTTTCCCGCAATTTTTGAACCTGAAGAACTCGGGAAATTCGAAATTGTCAAGGAAGAAAAGTTGCATTTTACTGAAAACTATACCGGTACTATTTTGAAACATCTGTAGAAAAGATATGCATGTGGCGGGAACTGTATACCTTGGTAAAAATAAGAGTTTAGAGTTTTAATTTTATAAGTAGAAGTGATAAATTCATTCTATAGGAATATTTTTTTTTGAGAAAATATGTAATTAATAAAGCTCTTTTACAGTACAGATTTGAAAAGCGCACTCGTGATTCCGTCACGATTATTTGGTGATTCCGTCACGGACTATATTTAACCCCTGTGATGATCCAATCGCGTTTTTCTCACGAGGAAAAATCTGATCATCCTTGGGTACTGTATGTTAGTAAGAGGTGTCATATGAGTATAATCAGATTGAAACAGAGCAGCAAAAACAGATAAGCAATATCAGTCAAGAGTCATGTACGCTTCAGTTGATTCAATCACGAAAATGTCGAGGCATGATTTACTGAAAATGTTGGATCATCTGTAGATTTTTCGTGGATCCGTAAACAGATGTCATATAGAATAGAAAGCTAAACATGAAACTACATGGGTATGATCACGGAACTTCCGAGTACATGGCTTTGAATAAAAAGAAAGTCTTCCCAACGGTGATTCCGTCACGGTGGAATTCATGATATCTGAACATCCTCTTGGTATCAGATAATCTCCCACTCGCTGTACCTATACCGTCATGTATAGATTCGAGCGAAATATGAGACGCGCACTTTGTGTGCATGAGCCTCGGTCAATCAAATCCCCACCGATTGGAGTGAGCTCTGGATATCAGCTGAACATTGTATTGTTATTGTCATAAAGCTGAGTGTCTAATCCCAGGTTTGTACCATAATCCGAGTTAATACTTAGACAATACTATCTTGCCCCGATAGCAGCGACAGGTGCATTGACGAGTGGGTTACCGGTGTCCTAGTTCGTTCCCCTGGTCTTTCACTATCTCTTTAGCATAGGACGGGGTTTTTATCTATTGATAACTGGTGTAAATATGATAAATATGAATAAACTTTTCCTACTCTTCCCAGAAAGAACCAGGATGGAAATATTCCACTTATCGTCTATTAAAAATATTTCCTAGGTTAAATAGATACCCGATTAACGAGCCAAAACTCATACGGCCAGCTATGCGTAAATGCACCGCCTGCTGTTATCGGGACCAGGGAATATTGTCCAAGGATATTGCAAACCCGAGATTAACTTGCTTATTTTTATTGTTGAGATATAATAATTGACACATTTCTATCGTCCCGTGGGGTTCCCATGCAGACATATCCTTGGGGTATCGGGTGTAAAAAGTAATAGTACTGATATGTCGTGATATGATTGAAATATTGTACAAAGCGACGTTAAATCATACTCATTTCTTATCGCTGCATAGTCTACATCGATAAAGGCTTCAGTTGTTTTAGGGGGTTCGTTACCTTTCAGACGCAAGGCTTCCAAAATTAGTGTTATATTGAAGTAATACTTGAGAGCATATCCAAAAATCATACATTTTGACCAAGTATGGTATTTCATAAACCATTTTCGGATGAAGGAGAGAATCTAAAAACTAACATGAATTTCAACGGGATTTTACGGTTCAGTCAAAAATGTGCACTCAACATGCTGTCTTGGGGAAAAATAACATGGTGAACATTCAATTCCTTTGCTCATATTTTTACCGCATGTATTACTGATTGAAAGTAGCCACAAAACATGGGTCCTTCACCATGCCGATTTCTGGCAATAGAGAAAAATGCAAAAATCGCTGGGCTTTTTTGGACCTGTCCAGGCCTTGGTGGGTGGGGGGGCCCTAATTATTTTCCTTACCGCTTGAGCCGGGGGGCTGAAACTTACCACACTATACCTTTGGGTCATACTTTACCAGAAAATGTAAAAAGAAATCCAAGATGGCCGCGTTGATGACGTCACAGTGACGTCATTTAGATGGCCGCGTCATTTTCAAAAACGGCATTTTTGGGTCGATTTTTCGGTCAGAGTTTTCGAATTTTTTATTTATGCAATTTCTCCGCAAACACAGCATTATAAATTAGTAAATATTAATGTGATGTGCAATAAAATACTTTTTGTTGGTACCCCACCTGGCCGCCATCTTGAATTTACCCATGATCCCCTCTTCGCGGGATTATGCAAATAGGCTCAAAATGACCCCAATATGATAAAGTATAAAGTCACGGAGTTTCAGCTCTCCATTTTTGTCGTTCCGGAGATAGCGCAGAAAGTAGGGTTAAAAGATTGGAGAAAACTTCAAAACCGAAGTGTAGGTGGGCCGAAAATCCAGTATAAATCTGACTTTTCCCGTCAGATAGTAGGTGTAAGTAGCTGTTGATGACTGTTTTGATGGACATTCTTGGTTCATGATTGATTCTCAATTCATATGAATGTTCATTTGTCTATATAGACCTAAATGTAGGCTAATTTGTGGGATATATCGGGTGACTTCCGGTGAACGAAAGGTAACGAAACCCCTTAACTAGTTAACAAAAACCACAACATGAACCCATAACACAATATTTTGATAATACTGGTAGGTATCGCATGCTGAACACCAAGGAACTGGTTCATAGAATTGTAAGTTTAGATTTTCGACAAAAATCTAAAGTATGTAGATCTACATATGTATTAAAACGGAACTCTGCACAGAACTGATTTATCCCCCGTGTGAAATTTGTAAATATGTCTACCTATACACACCTCTATGGAAATGATAAATAAAAACACCTGAGCTCGCTGAATAAAAAAATTCTGTTGGACACTGGCATCAAATTGTACAATATATTCAGACCGCATAATATATATCGACTGCCAACGTCTCGATAAAACAACAACTTATGTACATGTACAGGCCCGGGTAAATCTATTTTGAGATTATGTCTTGATTGGGTTCACGCAGACGCTTAAGCTGGTATCAATAATCGAACACTTTGTCCTTGAATTATTGTTCTTTCTGTCTTGAACGTACAAACGAGTTCGGATATCTGGTCGAAAAAACCCTTGAAAATATGACTTCATTCAGTGGCTGCATTCTTTGTTTCTCGGCGTCTGCCCAGCCGCAACTTCCCAAACTCACCAGAGCAGTTGTGTAAAACAACAGACGACTCTCACATGAAGTAGACTGAATACAGACTCATTTGTCCACTGTTTAAAGACAATGGAAAAGATTGTCAGTCTATACTTGAAGATAAAACAAATGAAACAGGAACAGTATATGCTCGCAATCTGCAGACGTCTGTAGCAGACGTATAATACATTTATAACATATTAGTAACCAGTATCCATCAAGTCCCAAGCCATTATAAAAATACACATTATTCCTTAGACTATACAACCATATCA
>JAVTVY010030496.1:0-13111 GCA_036873755.1 Hanleya hanleyi | reverse complement strand
TGGTTTGTGGCAAGGGGTTTGGTGTTGTTCCAGTTGATTGAGTGGGTGGGGTTTTCTTTGATGTGGTCCGAAACTGCTGACTTCCCGTCGTGTAATCATAGCGACCCTGACCTAATTACGTAACATCGTCACGTCATATCCCCATCTAGATCGATTTCTTGCGTCATTCGCCCTACTTACGAGCGACCTCGACCTAATTACGTAACATCGTTACGTCATACCCACCATCTAGGTCGATTTCTTACGTCATTCGCCCTACTACGAGCGACCTCGACCTAATTACGTAACATCGTTACGTCATACCCACCATCTAGGTCGATTTCTTACGTCATTCGTCCTACTTACGAGCGACCTCGACCTACTTTCGAGTGACCTCGACCTACTTTCGAGTGACCTCGACCCACTTTCGCGTGACCTTGCCCTACTTTCGAGTGATCTCGACCCCATTACGTCACACGATGACGTCAAACGCGTCATACTTGAGCTAGATACCGACAGCTGGACGCCTTTACTACTTATTACAATAACTCAATTTCTTATGAAAGAGAAGCAGACATCAGTTTGCAATGACGCCGACAAAAGCAGACGTCCCTTTCCTCATCCGACTTGTGAAATAGAATCTCCCAATTAACACCTGCACTTGACACATGTACATTTCCCATAACCGTGGTAAATCGTGTAATAATTGCACGGTTAGCACGACGTTATTGACACAAGTGTTATAGAATGTAATACACCAGTAATCACTGATAAAAATCGCGCCTTCATGTAGCATATGGAGAAACAAATATCCACTACCCGTGAATTTTCAAGGGGCGGCTCATGTGGTTTGAAACTTCATTTAACAGAAATAGATAAATATATAAACATAGAATCTAACAATCATATTTTTCATGCGCACTCCATCTAATGGCGATATCTGTTCGCACGTAAAGACCGTGCGGCTGAAAACAGGCGTGGGTTTGAATTTTCGGTCATAAATGGCTGCACAATTGTCACCAAAATGCCAGAGCCTGGTCCATCATTCAATATTCAACCGTCGTCCATTAAATAATTTCCGCGTCCATAATCCAAATTCCTATTCCCCATTCCATATAACAGCATTAACACCAATTCAAACAACAAAGCCACCAATCATAGTATACATAAGCATAGGCTAGTTTCCCGCAAGAGAGAAGTGGTCAACAGTTTTCAATGATCCCGGCCAGACACCATAATGTGTCAAAAATATCAAATCCGTATCGCTGATCAGTGCTCTTAAGCCATATGATTTATGGATTACAGGAAAACACTGTTATAAAAATGTGTGAAATTTGACCCACCATTCAGAGAAATCAAACCAAATGATTCTTTTGTTCGTCATGTGAGCGTCTCAAGTCCAAACGGGCACTTTAAAATGGTGACAAAAGAGGGGGTTGACCAACGCGAAGTGCCGATTATGACTTGCCGAATATTCACTTCCAGGCACGACTAACTCTGTAGTGGCACACAGCCGTGATCAATTAGTAATTGTTATATGCCAGTTCGGAGGAATGGCTACGTCCAACATGATGGTAATATAGATATCAGTTAATAAAATGGAAGAAAATTATCATACTGCCAATCTCATTCGACCTTCCTTATTATGAAATTAGTGAGGAGCCACTTTGAAGATTCAAACGGTTAAAATAGATTACAAGCGTCTAGGCCGTCATTCATAAATCAGCCGTCGTCCATTAAAGAATATCCGCGTCCATAATCCAATGACCTATGCCACATCCCAGATAACAGTATTAGCACCAAATTCAAAAAGACAATCATAGTATACATACACATAGGCTAGTTTCCTGCAAGGCAGAAGCGGTCAACAGTTTTCAATGATGCCGACAAGATATCATGATGTTCCAAAGATATAAAATCCGTATCGCTGATCAGTATTCTTAATCCATAATAATCGTTGATCGTTGATATCATATGATCACCCGAGTAATAATTCCTTATTTTTCTCTATTAATGATGAAATATATAAATAAAAGTAAACCTCACTAATATCTGGAAACTAGAGTGAGCTATAAAAGCCCGCATCAGAATGAGATAGTTTTTCTCTCTGTTCTTTTGTGGGGATCATTGCCTCAGTTGTTCAGTCGTTAATCGCATCACTTTAATGAGTCGTTTTCAAGCGCCAGCTTAAGATTAAATTTTCCCACTTTTTTATTTACAAAGTATTCTATACTAATTTGTCATACATAATTAACTTTATTATATTGACACATTTCAGGAAGCTTGAGCGCTCTCGTAGTTCATAACAATTTTCTGAAGAAGTGGGATCGGGTGTAAATCTTGAAATTTGTTGAGCTACTGTCATTATAAGTCATTATATTATCGTAACAACTAGACCCAAGGCTTGAAATTATTTCAAAATGTTCACAGGTCGAAAATATATATATTAAAAAAACAACCTTTCATTTTTGAGCGGTTCTGGTTGTGTTTGAAAATTCTTGCTGGTTCGCAAGATATGGCTCTTCAAATTCCATTATTCGCTCGCCGGTCAATTGTAGCTGTGGCGTCGCCGAACGAAGCTGTATGGCTTTCCGTATGTTTTAAGCTGCGTGTCGCTAAGTCATATCCTACATCCGACCGTAGCAAGCCGGTGAATTGTGGTCAGTTGTTGTGCATATTTTAGTTCGACAGATGAGATGGTGTTGGAAATACATATTTTTCACATTTATTTTGATGTTATGGGCCATATTTAGGTATATTCATAGCTGGATGTCTTATGCTTCGATATATCAAACGAAAATGGAAAACGATGTTGAGTTTCCAGAGAAGTTTCGCTATTTCAAGCTGCCCATATCCGTTTGATATTTGTACTATTCTGTATTTCTTGCGATGCATAATTACTCCATATGTATTGCTCTTTGGATGTGATCCAAACTTCAATGAATTTAATCAGATTCAGCACTGATATTTTTTTTCTCAAAAAAGTGACGCCATGTGCGACGGTGGTCGGTACTATGAATACTACGGCGATCGTTGATGCTGACCACGTTCTCCTAAAAAAAGATACCCAGTTTGTCAATTTTATTATGAATATCAGTGCTGAAATTTGAATAACACCAGGCTAATTTCCTTCAAGAGAGAAGCGGTCAACAGTTTTTAATGATGCCAGCAAGACATCATGATGTTCCAAAAATACCAAATCCGTATAGCTGATCAGTATTCTCAATCTATATGATATTCGTTGTAAATTCGTCATCTAGAGAATAATGTATCTCAGTCACGCTTTGATTGTGGCTGTTCACATGAGCACCATGAGGATCTTGAAGTACATAGGTTCATACTGCCTCTAGTCCCGGGTTAAAAGGAATTAGACACAAGTTACGAAACGTAACGCACAAGATCTATGCAAAATTAAAATATTGAAATTCAAGGGTCACCGTGGTTATTTTTGCATAATCTATGGTTTTGTATGGTCAACAATAGCTATTTAACCCTACTCTAATCATTAAATTAGATAGGAATGCTATGCAATATGTCTCTATTTTCATAATAAAAACAAATTTCATATTTTCTGCATCAAAAGTCTTCAAAAATCTTCAAGTTTATGTAAGTGCCCGTTCTTATCACAGATAGGCGTCTATGCCTTCAGTACTATTATACACAGCCAGAAAACGGTGTTGGCCCAACACCATTTTTTAGTGTTGAGGCCAGTTCAACACCAATAAGTGGTGCTGAGAAACGGTGTTGACATAATTCAACACCAAAAGGTGGTGTTGAGGCCAGTTCAACACCACAAAACGGTGTTGAGAAAATGGTGTTGACCCAATCCAACACTGAAAAATGGTGTCGAGACCAGTGGAACACCAAAAACGGTGTTGAAAGAATGGTGTTGAAAATGTAACACAAAAAAATGGTGTTAGACCAGTTCAACACCAAAAAACAGTGTTAAGAAAAGGGGGTGTTTCGACACCAGTTTAACGCCAAAAACGGTGTTAAGAGAATGGTGTTAAAATTCCAACATTGAAAAAAACAAGAGTTATGTGAAACCCGGCAGGCTCGCCGTTTTGGTTTACGCCAATAAGAATGTTACCAACTACAAATTGATATTTGAATTTACTTCAATTTCAAAATTTCAAATTTTAATTTAAGAAAAATGCAATTTGAATTGCCAGCCCTTATAAAAAAATACCATGGTTTACAAGAATGGCTTAGAAACCGGTAAAGTTAAACAAATGATATTTACCAAATGTACTGATTGTAATTTGTATAAGCATGCTAATAGCGCCACGTGGTGCGAGGCAGGAGAGAAATCTTGACCTCTGAACAGTTATATATTCGGTACTCTGAACGCTTGGCCTAGAACAAAAGACATTCTTATTTTCCTGGCTGGAATCAGTGAGGCTTATAACATGTCTAATTGTGATCTCTGCATTAATTATGGGGATTATAAACAAGGAAAGAGTCTCCCCGTAGTTCCCGGAAATATGAAGTTCAACTCTGCAAACTTTGACCCTGCAGAGCTACGGCGTTGGCCTTGCTTCGATGAGAAGACGTCTCACGAATAGACTAGCTGCCGACTTAGCATGCTGTGCATGCGGTTCAGTACCGCATGACAAAATTGCGTTTTGAAAGACAAGATTTTTGTAGCTGTCAATATATAGTCAAAATATAGTTTTGAACATCCCTAAAATATGCATATATGCGGCAAAACTAGCTGCCTGGCGAATAGAAAAGGGAAATGTGCGGATAGCTGACAGTCAACATGTGCTTCAAAGCTTTATACGATTTTTCCTACATTTGAAGCGAATACGGAATTCTCAACTTTAATACAGGGGTATTTCTTTCAAAACTATTTGTCAGTTCAGTAGTTCAAGTTGCCGAATAAATCCTTCGTCGGATTTCGACTTGTCAGACAAGAACAACACGTACACTAGTCAGGCTGAGATTACGTCGCCGGGAAAGCCGATATATAGATTGATTTTTTACGTCTTATTTTTTCGAATAGGCTGTTTTTCCATGCACTGAATATGTCCTCTAATGTTCGAACATTCAAATCTAATAAAGCTTCGTATGAAATTTCCTATTTTATTTTGTGTTTATCTGCGGTGATCAGTCAGGCTATTCGCCTCTTTCTGATGTGTCGATCACATGACCTGCTGGGTGAGTTCCGGTCGTTTGACGTCGTAAGATTTGCATGGAGCATGCTAGTTTTTCGTTGACAGCGTCTGTTCCATATCAGTGAAAATTATACAACTTGTCTTGCTTGAAAGCTTCTGAAATATTATCTACCGGAATCAAACTGCAAAACTTCGTTTTAAAAATAATTCTCATTGACTTCAATGTTATTTTCGCGACCGTCAAATCTCCCGCAGGTTACCTCACATAAGATAAGATAAGATAATTATTTATTGTACAAGCGTCAATTGTACAAAATTCACATAACTATAACAACAGGTCAATTAATTCTAAACTTATATCATATATATCATATTCACATATGCCGTCGGCCGGAACTCACCCAAAATGTACCACGTGACTGCACTTGTGCATCTCCCGAATTGTTGCTATACTTCGTTGATTTCTGTTTTTTTTCCCGAATGGCTGATCGATTCCGTCAAGTGTGAGATCGAAAACGAGGCTTGTCATTACAACACTCACAATCATAGCGGAAGATCTGCGAACTGTAGTGGGACTAGTTACTCCATGCAGTTCTCTATCGAACGACAGAATGGGGATTACTGTTCGCGGAGTGAGATTCTAGCATTAATTTAGGGTTCCTAACTCAGCAAATTGTTGCTCGAGTCTCCCGTTAAGCAGCACAGTGAGTCCAAGGTTGAAGAGCCCAAGATTAACAACAACAACAACAGCGACAGAGACGTCTCAAAGCCCCCATGAAGACATTCAACAATGAAGTCGAGGCTTGCTTCGTTCTTTTCACCTTGTAATTATCACTTTTAAGTCCAACCACCTCCATAAAAGACACTGGTTGGACAATTTCGACATCAAGTATCTCGATAACCGTCCACGAATAAGTTGACTGAATTATGCCACCATGGCATGCAAGCTAGCTGTCTACGAATTTTTCAACGAGGATAATATTATCAGTAGATCGCGGGATGAGCTCAACAATGATTCCTGGGGCTTCGAATCCATATGCGAGTTGAAATGGCCACAGCGCAATACGATAGTTGTTCCAGCCAAAGTTTTGAGGTTCAGTGGTAAGTACTGTAATAAATAAAATTATGTCATTCCGAGTGTTATTTATGTTAAATGTATCACTTGATATCTCATTTTTGTTTACCACTTTTTGGGACCGCAATGTTATAAGTGCTATCTTAGATAGCTCCGGTTCAACATTTAACATGGCTGGCATAGAATTCAGCCCCCCCCTAGTCCAATAAAATGGATCATTTTTGTCGAAATACAGCAATGACATGTCTACTCATCATGCAAAAACTTATCTTTGGTATGTTTTCATCCAAGTCGCACCACTAGTAATTGTAGATGGGTCCGCCATAAATTATATCAAACCGTCAAAGTTAGTGTGTGCTGATTTCAGCAGCCAGTTTCTCTGCCGGAGCATGGCTTCCCTGATAGTAAAAGGAAGAACAAAAGAATCGAAACGACGTCACAAATACCACGTGACACAGCCCGTGGTCAAGTTTCACATGCGAAATGAACTACCACTGACTCTGATGGGGAACAAAAAGGGGCTAATACCGCGTTGAAATCTGGTGCCAATGAAGACGAGGTAACGTACTGCTTTCCATTACACAACTACACGCCCCCTATAGTCAGTCTCTGCGGGCAGAGCTACAGGCAGTGAGCAGTGTCTGACATACTTAACAGCAAAGCAGAGTTTATTTTGGGAAGCAACACTCTGCGGGGAGATCGCATTGTGATCACTCGGGAATTGGTTATTTCGAACTCATTAAACCTCCAGAAGTACACAACTCGAATTTTAATCGCATAATATATATTTTTGGAGCATTCTGACCCAAGCCAAAAGATTTTTTGTTTACTAGAATGGTTTAACGGAGATTTATTATAGACGAAAATAGCAACAACAACAACATGGTCGGTTGAGACATCAAATCGGAAAATCCGGGAATTTTTTTTAGATTCTGAAAAATCCGGAAATCCAGATATATATCCGAAATACTCCAATCTCTGTAATTTATATTTGAAAAGGCAAATTTGGCGAATTTTGATTAATATTTCGTTTATTGAAATATCGGGTTTGTATAGGCCTATTGAAATACTGACTCCCTTTAGAAGGGATATTACGGAGCGATATCCGTTAGAATGAAATAGATTTACTCCAACAATATATTACCGTTGTAGGCCCTCATTTCAAAGGCATATTTCAACGTATCCCCCCTCACCCTAAATATTACACGTTTGAATTTTCTCGCGAGATTTGCAAATGACCAACGCGGCATTAGCCCCTTTTTGTTCCCCGTTAGTGTCAGTGCTTGTCAATTTCGCCTACTGTGGGCTGTGTCATGACATTTTCTATAGGACGTTCTGGCTCCCGATAACTCCAGCATATTAAACAAGAGCCTGAACGATCCATTTTATTGGACTACCTCCCCCCCCCCTCCCCTTTACAAATGTGCTCCACGGTTCCTGTAACCAATTCGATTCATAGCATGAATAAGAGGGGGATCACATTAAGCATGTTATTAAGATTAAGTTATATGATACATGTATTTCACTATTTCAGACAAGCGTCATGAGCTGAAGTCCATACTGGACAGACTTCTGGATGGAGAGGATATATCTTTTGGGATCGCAATGTTATGAGTCCTATCTTAGATAGCTCCGGTTCGACATTTAACATGGCTGGTATAGAATTCAGCCCCCCCCCCCGCCTCCCCCCTTTCAAATTAAGCATGTTGTTAAGATTAAGTTATGTGATATTTCACTATTTCAGACAAGCGTCCCGAGCTGAAGTCCATACTGGACAGACTTCTGGATGGAGAGGATCTATCCGACATTACGAAATCCTTGGTAGTCTGGGAAGAGAACAGAGAGGCAAACGAACGATATCCACAAGACAATCCTCCAGTTCCGAAGATGAGGTAATTCTATATCAAGTGAAAAATCAGCTCAAATCAAGTTAAGCTATATGTAGTAAGCAGTGCCACCAAACGAAGTCTACAATTAAATTTGGCTGAGGGTCGCTGTTTGCGAAACCGCAAAAACATTGCGAAACTGATCAAAGCACCAACGTGCTGAAAATGCCTCTGCACATATTTGTTTTTGATGACTGCAACAATCTGTTGTATCCACAAAGTTAATGAGTAACTTCCGCATAATTATAGATATATAACTTTCCTTCAATGGATGTGTTTTCGCCACCACACACCGCAGAAGAATTTCGATTGCGGAACTGGATAACTATCTGTATGTTTGATTTTCAGGGGCCGCGGAGCTGGGGGGGGGGGGTGTCAGTCCAACATTTAACTTGACCGGTATAGAGTTTAGCGAATATGTGTCAAGTTTGCAATATCTTTTAGATCAAATATATTTATTGTTTACAGATCAATAGCACAATCATACAATATTATACATATATGATCCCAATGAGGTAAATATGTTTTATGTACTAGAGAAAAACAATATTTGCCGAGGTCAAGGGTTCCCACACAAGAGGAAGTAACTCAAATCGTATATTGAGTAGATCACCTCCCTTGTCGTATCATGGTCGTGATAGTGTTAGAGTACGGTAATGTAAATCTCTAGTTTTCAACTCTTCCAATACAAAGGGAAGTAACTATAGCGTTTACTCTCATTAATCATACTCATGTCCTGGTTTCATTTAGAATATTTGTTTGGGGGCCTTTTGGGACATTTTCTTTGAAAAGAAGTGAAGCCAAATTACTCAAAATGTAGTGTATTTGAAAGAACTTGGAATATTTCAATAGGAATAAAGAATTAATCGTTTATTTTTTGTGAAAGGCCTACATGGATTCCTGTTTTTGTTTGACTTTATCCTTCTTGTCGACCAAAACTGAAATACAACCATCACCACTTCCTGCCTCATACATATTAGGTTTATAAATTCTTATGTTGATTCCTTTTCTTTTCCAGAGGTAATCCAGCAGTACCATCCCAGCAAGACGACATCTGATATCCATTACTATATGAGGGAGAAACTGAACAACTCGGCGAAGAATTTCATCAGGAAACAGAAAAAAGCTCAACAGTAGATATGTGATATGATACGGCTTATTATAGCATTGGACACACCGGTTCTCGTCAGATCACCAAAGTTAAGCAACGTTAAGCTCGGTCAATATCTGGATAGGTGACCGGGCACTACACTGGCTGGGCTGATCAGTGTCCAGGGTAATAGGAACTGTGAGCATTCTCGCGTTCTGGCACATGTAGGCACCGTCATGATATGACTGAAACAAGGTTGAAAACGACGTTAAAACCTACTTCTTTCTCTATCTACACCTAGTTAACATACTAGTTAGTATACGGAACCAAATTGACAGCTGTATGCTATGTTTGCATGAGGTCTTATTAAACCTTTATAAATCACTTCAACTGCTTTAGTTTCTTGAGCATCCAGTCTCTTCAACTCATCTAATGTGAACGCGAATTTATTCCAGTACAATACCAGATTAATACCATGGTACAAACCACCATGTTTTTGGTCATTTTATCATCGTTTTACCACGGTGTATGCAGTTTATCACAGTACATGTACCATGTAAAGACATTGAACCTGTAAAGCCATGGTACATGTACTGTGGCAATAGCACTGTACAATGGTAGAGCCATACTACATGTAGCATGGTAAAACCATGGTTCTATGGAAAAACTATGGTACATGCACCATGGTAAAACCATGGTTCTGTGGTTGAACTAAGGTACTAGTGTTCGGTTTGTTCTTTTCTGTGCAAGAGAAAGTAAGCTTGCTCAACAGTGAAACTTTGCACAGTAGCTAAACTTTCACACTGCATTGAATGCCCTTCATCTATCCATACTGGAGATTTATATTGGTCATGTGAAAGGGATGGCAAGTTCACACTAGGCCGATGGGATCAAGTGTGGCCGTGGCCTCTAGTTATACATGAGTGTCATAATGTCATACAATGAAATATTACAGATTGTGTTTTATAATATATGTTCTTTATCTATCAATCTTGTTTTGGTTTTTCATTCACCTCAATTGATACACCCTTTTCATTTGCTGATCGATCAGTTTTGATGCGGACAACGCCAAATAACAGCGTTAACTAACACCAATAAATGGTGTTGAAGCTGGCTCAACACTGTTCTGCAGTGTTGACTGACAAGTGCATATGCTGGTTCAACACCAATTAACAGTGTTAACTAACACCAATAAATGGTGTTGAAGCTGGCTCAACACCCTTTTTTAGAGTTGACTAACAAGTGCTGATGCTGGCTCAACACCAATTAACAGTGTTAACTAACACCAGCTCAACACCAATTAACAGTGTTAACTAACACCAATAAATGGTGTTGAAGCTGGCTCAACACCATTTTTTAGTGTTGACTGACAAGTGCTGATGCTGGCTCAACACCAATTAACAGTGTTAACTAACACCAATAAATGGTGTTGAAGCTGGCTCAACACCATTTTTTAGTGTTGACTGACAAGTGCTGATGCTGGCTCAACACCAATTAACAGTGTTAACTAACACCAATAAATGGTGTTGAAACCGGCTCAACACCATTTTTTAGTGTTGACCGACGAGTGCGGATGCTGACTCAACACCGAATAACGGTGTTAACTAACACCAATAAATGGTATTGGGCAATATGGTGTAGGCTCTAACTCAACACTGTTTTTGGTGTTGAAGTCAACACCAATTAACAGTGTTAACTAACACCAATAAATGGTGTTGAAGCTGGCTCAACACCAGTTTTTGTGTTGACTGACAAGTGCTGATGCTGGCTCAACACCAATTAACAGTGTTAACTAACACCAATAAATGGTGTTGAAACCGGCTCAACACCATTTTTTAGTGTTGACCGACGAGTGCGGATGCTGCTGACAACAACACCAAATAACGGTGTTAACTAACACCAAATAACGGTGTTAACTAACACCAATAAATGGTGTTGGGGCAATATGGTGTAGGCCCTAACTCAACACTGTTTTTTGGTGTTGAAGTCAACACCAATTTTTAGTGTTAATTAACACCATTTTTCTGACTGTGTATATATGATAATAGATAATATTGTGAATACATAGTATACACTCGCCCCTCTCGTTACAAGATTACAATATGCATATAGCATTTCATCTGTACCGTCTTGATGGTACGGTTATACACCTGTCTACATCATGTGAATATATCTTGGAATCTGGAAAATAGAAACGCATGGCCTGATAGATCTAACTATATTACAGAAAAGACAAGATACACTTCTCATTTGAACTTCCATCCCTGAAATTAAAGAGCCACAGATTACACACGATGGAATGAACTCACATCATCTAACATAACAGAAACCAGAGGGCATACAATGGAATGGTCGATGTTTCGAAGCGTATATCCGTATAGTGTACATAACACAATGATGCAACGACGTTACGGTAGTCCAAAGCCAGGAAGTTGAAAGCTATATGTTTTTCGATTTTGAATTATCGTCATTGATGAGGTCCTCAAAGCGGGGAAACCATGTAATGATGCTGACAAGACAACACGATTTTCATGTGATTCAAACACAATGGAAATTTGCAAAACACACAAGGTGCTTAAACGACCCCTTGAGCTCCGGATTAGTTACAATACGAAACGTAATGCAAGTGCCTGCTATAGCATTTCAAAAGATGAATGGTATGGTGTTCCATTTCGGCCATTTTTGCGTCGTGCGTCGCAGGCGACGGGAAGGGCGGCGTCGCCCGCGACGTCGCCCTTCCCGTCGCCCTTCCCGTCGCGTTCTTATAATGTTAAGAGATACAACGCGACGCGACGTCGCCCTTTTTAAACGCGACGTCGCCCACGACGTCGCCCGCGACGTCGCCCTTCCCGTCGCGCGTCGCTTTCATCAACGCGACGGGATGAGCGATGTCGCCCGCGACGTCGCCCTTCCCGTCGCCCTTCCCGTCGTGTTCTTATAATGTTAATTGATAGAACGCTACGCGACGTCGCCCTTTTTAAACGCGACGTCGCCCTTTCCGTCGCGCGTCGCGCGTCGCCTTCCGGTATTTTAGGACAAAATCGATCTGCGCATGCTTAGGGAGCAGCTATTGCGATGTGGATCGTATGGCGAGGCCGTCATTTCATGAATGATCTCTGCCACTATCGATGAAGAAAATGTCAGCGTAAATGAATAATGATTATCCTGCATTATCGTATAGCTTTTAAATGGTGTTAAATATTAATCCATGCTTGGAATGATGCCTGTTATGAAGTTATCTCTCGGAAAGTCTGCAACTCGCTGTGTTGTACTGTACAAATTATATCTTCGCTTCCAAAAAATATACGCAACCCCCACATCCGTACATCGTCTTGAATTTCTTTATTCCCATTGGATTTACGCGTGTATGTGTCTGTGGCTTTTCTGTGTGCTTTTATGTGTTTGTGTTTTTCAGTTGTTCTTACAGTATACCTCCTTATGTGACCACATTTACCAGGCCATTGAAAATATCCTTTTATTTACTGCTGTCCAACACTGTATACCGTTACTTAACCTGTCACGTCCCGACAGATTGTAGTGTAGATCTATAAGCTTTCAATTAGCGGAGAGAGATAGTCCTATAACTCTCAAAAAGAAAAAAAAATTATGATGAAATTGAAGTTATTTTGTTCTTTCTACTCTTTCTAAGAACTGATTGAAGAATATTAGTACTTCTGTACTCTTTAAATCGTCCGGCATTTCCACGATCGTTCTAGACGATTGAACTTAAAATTCAGGACGAATTCTTGGAGTTCGAGTAAGTTGCTCTTAACTGCAGAGATTCTTTCCTCATTTTCAAGAAAAATAATAAAAAAAATCATCCTTGAAACACAATTGCCGTCAAATGGCCTGAACAAAACCTGGAACAAAATCCATGAATTATTTTAAGAGTGCATATCAACAAGATTTGAATTTTTCTTGAAATTGAGGAAAGAACCCCTGCAGTTACAAGGACGTAGACAAG